>JYFJ02002160.1:0-62137 GCA_000934665.2 Catajapyx aquilonaris
CAGTTGACAGAAGCGAAAGAAAGCAGCTTGATGGTCTCATAATAAATACCGGAGCAAAGAAACTATGGAAAACGGAAATGTTGGTGGGGGAGTGGGGAATGGTGGTGTGGGATCGAAAAAAGTGGGGGGAATCAAGGTAGAAGGGATTTGGAGCTGGCAGAGCGGCTCCCGGCAAATGCGCGTGGCCAAAATTCGGATGTTACTGTCGCTCATATCTCGGAAACGGCTGGACGTTGCGAGCTAACACTTTCACCACTGTGTCTATCGCACATGAATGACCCCTCACGCCAGTTTCAACCAAATCGGAGGTTCCCGACCCTGACTGTTCCCTTGTTAGAGGCTGAATTTGCAAGAAATCATAAATTGTGAGATTTACAACTCTTACTACACACCTTGATTTGCCCAAAAAACTCTAAGTGCTCCCAGGGGGTAAGGTCTTCAAAGAGGACATCATGCTGAGGGCAGATTCCTGTGTGTATCCTCAGAGTGTAGAGGTCATTTGGATCACTGACATCAAGGCCACATATCGTAGCTTTACCACCAGATGATGCAGTCAAACCTGTCAACACATTCAGTAATGTGGTCTTCCCAGCTCCATTGTGACCCAGAATAGCTGTGATTTGGCCTTCATACATGTCCAAACTCACACCTGAAGAAAAAGTCAACTGCAGATTCTCAAACATGACACAATTTCATTGACATAGATGTTTACATACCATTGACAGCCTTGACTTCAGGTTTCCTTAATGACTTGAAAATTTTCGCCAAGTTTCTAATTCGGACAGCCAACTTTGACTTAACTTCACTTGATACTGGCTCCACGTCAGGATGGTCAGGAAGTTCCATGTCCGAACCTTCACCATCTGATCCAGTCACCATTCGCTTTGGAAACCAGTAGCTTGGCTGAAGACAAAACCATGGCTTGTGCTTTGTCCCATACTCGCTTGGCCACACAGAATCCAAGTAGTAAGCTAGAAGGCCATACAGGACAATATCAACGCTCAGCATTATCAGGGAGCCTGCCAATGGGATGGATCCTCCTGCTCCCTTGACCCACAGATTTGAAAAAGTGCCTCCAGCACCAGTTGTATCCAGCATCAGAATCTACAAAAATTAGCTATGAATTTGATGTAATTGGTGGTGTGAAAATCTACTTACTCGGTCACCAGCCAGGCCCATTGCAGCAGGACTTAACAGTGACAAGGCCCAAAAGGTTCCTTCATGTGCACCTTGAACATAAACCTGAATATAGTAGGTCAAGCTAGACAGAAACACTGCAAAGGCACCCACAAGGCTGGCTGGCTATATGGAAAAAAAATTAATTAACTAATTAATAATTGGACACCTTTTCATAACAATACTACACTACCATGCACACTGCAGCATGATGGTATAACAGGGTTGACTAGGAAGCCTGTATACCGTGGAAGATTGAGGTAGCCAGTACAGTGAAATAATTTTAGCAACCTTGAAACAGGTGCATAGACTTGAAGACAATATCTTTAGTCCATTGGGAATGGAGTACAGGGGGATGGCACCTTCGAGTGTAAAAGCTGGCAAGGGATTTACAGGAGCATGCCAGGGCATTCGTGACTGATGGCCCCAGGGGACAGGAGGTAAGGTTTATTCTCTTTTATTCTCCAACCTTTAAAAAATGTCTTCTTAAATATCATGCATTCTAGACAGATAAAATAAACACATTACCCCCACTCTGTACCAGCATACCCTCCACTCACCGTCAATCTGCAGTATACATAGTAATATGGTAGCAATAAAACTTACTTTTGCTTTGTCAAAAAATGGCACAATGATATATCCAAGCATGACTATGGATATTCCGTACAAGAAAAGAAGCACAGCAAGTAACACGTAGTTGGTGTGTTCCAATGGTGTCACTTGTGACAACGACACAGTGATAATAATAGTTGTGACTAACACTATGCCGCAATATAACAGAAACCAAGAAATCCAATAAGCTGTGACTGATGTTCCCATAGCCAACATGCTTTCTTTCAATTTCTTTTCTTTCTCTCCCACAAGCAAAACTAACATTTGGGGGATAAAATTGTTCATGGCCATAACCAAGAACAGAGGCAGGACAAGACGCATTGCAGTGAGGCCACCTGAAAATTGACAACAATATTATCAAGTTCTATGCTGCTGGCAATTTGGTGACTTTAGATTTAACATGCATACTCACTTGTATGGAACGATGACTTTGGAAACAATTGAAGTAGGATGCTGGGCACATATTTAAACTTCATGTTGTCTCTCTAAAATGCACACAATTCAATGTTAAACAGCTAATCAATGCAACACTAGCAATGTAGCTGACTTACTGTGATCCAAGCATATTCCACAAATCCTAACAAACTGGCTACTCCTGAGAAAACATATTTGTCTGCTGAGCACATATTTGGTGGCAAAAGGCTTTTAATTTTATAACCTGGATCTCGACAATCAGAACCAGCTGCCAGGAGTAGCTCAGTATCAGGAGTTAGTGATGGGTCGGTACGAATTGTGAAGTTAAGAGCACCATTAGGATCGCCTGCATGAAAATCATTCATTAGCAATGAACTTGTATTCCCTACAAGTCCCAAACTTACCAGTAAAAACAATTCCAAGAGGAACTTCACTTCCATTCACATAGGCTGCCATCATATCTTTTTCCTCATTAAAAAATATCACATTTGGTGGGCTGGTCTTCAAAACTGGCTTCCACTTTGGGAGCACAGTTTTATTAATAAAATCTTGCACTTGATTAGTACTGGGCGCCACAGCCAAGCTGCTGATCCGTTTCATGAACGAGACGTTAAACAAATCTGCTGCTGTCCTGGATTCGGTCTCCTCAGGGAATGTGTACTTTGGGATGGACATCCGAATCAGCCACAAGAGGACCACAAAGTACAACGGCATCAATATTTCCTGAAATTACAAATGTATGTCAGCCACAACACAAAAATGTTATCGACACAAATGCATACCACAGCCAATTTTTTCTTTTGCCTCCACTTTAAGAGTCCATTGTGCCTAAGAAGGGCCACCAATTGCGCTCCAAAGGTAGCCCCTTTTCCCTCCTCAATATTCACAGCCATATCTTAACAGACTGATGTCTACAGCATCTCCTTTGAACACGTATGGGTAATACTAGCCAGATGGGAGGTCCTGCGGGCCGTACAGCGCACTAGGGACCGTATCCTTTGGTAGTATGATACGAACAAGTGCTTCTTTGACGCAACCGCACATGCGCTTGTCCTCATCATCGGAGCACACGCATGGATTTTCCGGCTTCTCTTGCGCAAGGCCACCCGTCCAACTCTTGTCAAGATAAAAGCAACATGATCCGTGACGCGATAGATTGTAAGAGCACCGTGGTCAGGTGCACAGTGTCAACATTACGCCACAGGTATCCGGGCTATCCCAGGAAAATATCACAATCAGCGCTGTCAGGTAATAGTGGGCGTCGTCGTGTGGCCAGAAGGGGGCGTGGCTCCCCGTGGCCCGCCCCTCACCACACTCCCTTTGTTGACAGTGGCTTTGTGGGCCGACAAAGCGACCCCGTGAGAATGACATCACCAGGAAAAGCCGCCAGAGCATGTCTCCCAAGGCTCCAGACACCCATAAAATTATACTGCTTGCCTACATACACGTGATTCTCTGTAGTTGCAGGCATCTCCGGTATGTGTCGCCTACGTGCAGTCTCACAATTACATGTGCAAAGACGTCAATTAAATGTACTTTGCAATCAACGCATGGACTTGCTACGTGAAATGGTCTGGAGCACTGCATATGTTTATCTTGAAACATCCGGTATGAAGTAACCCGAGAGTGGAATGCCCGCGGACTATGAACCTGGGAGAGAGGACGTGCCTCAAATCCCGACGAAAACTGGGCGGATAAAACCTGTGCTGACACAAGCGCATACCGTCACATGATGCTGCAAAACAACAACAACACATGATGCACAATTCGACCACCGCCTTATAGAGACATCCTGTTGCAATTTCCGACATCCTCTCCGTTGGTCCACATATCTCCACAGAAAATAGATCCTGATTTATTCATTTCCATCCCCACGGTCGGGAGCTTACATCGGCAGTGGAGCTGCAAAATCCAATCGAATCCTGTACGTGCGCCGGTTTTAAAATGGCGCCACAATACTGGCGCCTGCATGTGGCCGTCGCCAGGCGCCACCTCTCTCAACCAACCACTGAACCCTCCAGTTCGAGCGGAGACAGAGCCGCGACCAGACAGCCATGGCCACCGGGCCCACCACCGGAGGTCCTTTAGAGCGCCTTCTGGGTACAGAGCTCTTTCGGGCTGAAGAGGTGTCCAGGGAGCATGACCAGGAGCCAGAGGCGGTTGACACGTCTTCGTTGGTGGCACCAAACAGGGTGGTTGCCCTGTACTTCGCCTCAGGGTGGTGCCCCGCGTGCAAGGCCTTCCTTCCGCAACTGACCGCCTTCTACCATCGGATCCGGGCCCGGTTGGGTGACCACCGCCTGCAGGTGGTCCTGGTCTCATCCGACCCGGACCTTCTGGCCTTTCGGGACCACTGCAACGGGATGCCATGGCTGGTCCTCCCCTTCCATCGCCCCGATCTCAAGGTACCTGTCGCATGTGCACATATTGCAGATAATTACGCCTAATAAAAGGGGGGAAATGTCCGTGACTAATATTACCCGGTCATTGGCCCGGCTTAGGTTGTACACATTAATATTAGCCAGCCAATAAAAAACCAAGTGGTCGATAACTTGTCATTATCATATTACCACCCTATTACAAAACCATTACGAGCGAAGCGTCCCATAAAGTAGGATCGTATTGTCTAAACTGCAACCCCAAACGTGCCGTCCATAAAAGTAGCTATATGAGATACCGCGATTTTATAGGAGGCTCTTTACGGTTGGTTGATCAGAAGCTACCCACAACGTGCTTGAGAATTATTGGCCTTCCAGGAGAAGCGTCCACATCACACCTTCCCCCTACCCTTCCCATGCAGTTGCCATCATCGATCCAGCAGTTGGCCCCATTTTACAGCAAGCACCCCCGCATCCAATTACCACGTGTCCCCCCTTTTTCTCATTCTTCAGTACAGGGTGTCACTCATAGCCTCTACACCTGATCAGAACGCGCTTATTGAAAAGTCCAGACGAAACCGACCGATTTACCAATTTTCTTTTTGCACACCCTGTACTTCCCCGGGTTCCCCTCGAGTAGGGGAAACAACATGATTAATACCCGCATGGGCGCAGTCTCATTTACTGGGAGTCGTTTCCCGCTCAATTGGACATCTAATGATGGGAGGTTGAGCCCCGTAGGCTGCACGGTTGATGGCCACACAGCCGTATTACCCTATATGGTATTATCACGCCAGCCTGCCTCGTAATTGAGTGCACCAAGTGACCATCCTCCTTATTAGGCATATAAGAATATTTCAGGTAATGTAACGCATCCCAAGCTCCTGAAATTTGTTTTAAAAAGTCATATCGCACACGCCAGCTGGCGAGGATCCACTTGGCTGAATCGATTTCCTATCAATTATTGCACGAATTTTAACACCCGCCTCTCAGCCGGCGGTTTTAATAATGAGAGTGGACTGGAATTTCAAATGCCGCAACGGGACTGCAGTGTAATAATTAACATTGCAAGAAACATGGTTGATATGGGAATGAGTTATTTTTAGAGGTACTGTACTTGTATGAAAAATTAAATAGTCAGATCCAGAATAGCCGGTAATGTTCACGTTTACTGAAATATTATTGAAATTAAATGTCAAACTGCTACATGCCAAATCACCCAGGCGGATAAACAAATCAACTTCATCGCACATTTCCAGGTGCACCATTACAGAACATGTAAGCTTCACATCATAACTGCAACAGCATTATGAAATGTCAATATACTGCAGTTAATAATTAATAACCTTTAGCTTATGGTAAACAGCACTATTCATTCGCATCAATCACAACAGTAAACAATGAGTCACAAAATTACAAATCCAGCATTTTCTCACTAATTATTTGTGTGATGTGAGACGGGCGAGCATACGGTAAACAAAACGCGTCATCAAACGGTTTAGGTGCGGGTTACGCGACAGTAAACACCGCAGCCAACCATTTGACACCAGATAGCGCCATTTCTTACATTCCACACTTAGGTCATAATCGAGACACGAGGCCAAAACAGTTCCGCCATCTCCATAAATCATGGTTTTTCGTGCTCGCCCAGAGAAATTTCCACGATTCTATCACGGAAGTTTCGGGTTCGCCAGTTAACGTGACGGCAGTTCCGCACAATCTCACGGGACATTTTCAACACCATTATTCAAAACGATGTACTGTATGCCTGGCTGGAACGCAATCCGGATGACAGCCATTTTTATACGCAAAATCTCAATCCGCCTACAAAGGGGGGTTGGCAGAATATGAATTTCTACACAATAGCTGTGTAATTCATTTACCTAACCCCAATCGAGCTGGGAACATTTGCATATGAAATATAAGAAACAATGCACCTACATGCAGCAGCAAACGTTGCATAGTATGGGAGGTGTATAATATTTAAAAATGTTAATAACCTGCGAATATGTTACTCAATAATGCACCTACCCCTAACAATTAATCCTATTAACCTCTGAGCCAACCCACTTCCTGTCGCTTGGCCCCATAACGGCATTTATACAGTTTATACTACCCCGTTGTGCAAACACCAGCAACCGAGAAGTCTTGTCTGACACGGAACAGAACACAGGAAGACGACGCTTTTAAAACCCTGCCTCTCCCCTTTGTTTATTCAACCGATGCAAACATAGCAAAAGGGAGCGGTCCCTCTGTTACCCCCAAAAACTTTGTTACCCCCAAAAACTTTGCGCCCTGGATTTTTTGGAGGGGGTTCTCGTGGCAACAAAGGGCCATCAAGGCAGCAGGGGAGAAGAAGCCATTGGCACGCGCCATGAACTTAATCTAACCTCCCCCTCCCCCCCCCCCCCCNAGTAATGGCCATGAGGACCGGGGAGATCAATGGTCCCAGGGACTCATTTCAAACAGAAGGGGGGAAGACTGGAGGGAATGGCGGGGGGGATTCCTGGAGAAAAAGCACATTTCTTAGACTGTTTTTCAGAGGAAGGGGGGAAAAAAGGGACGCTTTTCTATTGATTTCTGGGATGGCCACCACTAGGCAGAGGGTACTCGACCCAAATTCGGTCACACGCCCACCCAAATATTTACAGGGGCCACTCGCCAGTCAGAACATTGAACCTTGACCAAGACCGGGTGGGTTGTATCACAATGTAAATGTGTGCTTGCCTTGACCCCCTCCTTGATATGACCAAGAGCTAATGATATGACACATTGTGTGGGCCAGTTACGGTTGGTTTATTCATTTTGACTTGGGGGCAGCTGCACATGACTGTAGTATTTGAAATCACAGACGAGGGACTGTTTTTGCTAGTACAGTATCATTGCTTAATGAGCATCAACAGTACATTTTCCATTTGGGTTTCGTTGCGCAGGGCCATCTCACTCTTACAGTATGTAGGTCTAATTAATTTATACCCTTCGAGCAGGATCTGTCACTGATTTATACTCTTTTAATACCAAGTGCATGTGAAATTTTATGAATACTCAAAGAAAAACAAACCGGCGCTCAACTGGCAGATGATAAAACAAATTATTGGATCAATGTGGAGTGTAACACAATATGCTGATGAAAAGCTCATGCAGTAAACAACCTCTAATATACCAGCCAACACAGAGAACCCGATAGAATCTACCTCTTCATTAGTGGAAACAACCCCAAGTTAGATAACAATAATTCTGTGCATCCCAGATGAATACCTTGTATTCTCTTGTGCTTCCCTGATCAATAGTACATTTTGCCAAGGGCAAGTAATTATTCTATGCTTGGTTTTGATTAGGAAGTAATGTACGAATCTGTAATGCTGGCATTATGGCCCTTCTTGCCCTTTATCGTGTGCATGAAATAATAGTATGATCTACACAAAATAAAGTTCCTTTGAATGAAATAAATTCATATTTACAACTCATCCTGCCTTGTGGTACAGTACATCACATAACTCAAATGTTACTCTGAAAATTACAATTGAAATGTCTATTGAAGTTAGCAATTTTTAACAATAAGCTACTTATTAGGGAATTTGAAATAATTACTTTAAGTGGTTATCAAAAATAATACCTAACTTACTAAATTGACGTTCAATGCCAATAGTTCCAATGGGCTATTCCCAAATGGAAATTCATTGCAATTCAGACCTCAGATAGATGATTCAATACAGCCTAATATTAACTGCAAATACTTTTGATAACAACTAAGGTAAGAGTAACTACTCCAATGTAAAGGTGCATTTACATGTGAGCATTTGATTGCACAATGTCATCGCCGGCGATAACAATGCTGAGTAACCAATATTGTTTGAGGCGAAAATCAATTGTTACTTTCAAACAATATTGGTTACGTCACTCGGCGATGACTTCGCTTGTCAAATCGTTTCACATGTAAACGCAACTGAAAGCATAAATATTGCTAACATAAATAGACATTTCAATGGGAAAGCTCTGTACACTGCACGGCATTATCATCTTGATTTAATATCATGAAATAGGCAGGAGCAAAAAAAAAGGGTAGCTCTGACACAAAGTGGATCTGCATTATTTATGGATAATCTTTCAGGCAAGAGTAACTCGGCGACTTCGTGCTCAAGGCACTCCAACCCTAGTTCTGATAGACAGCGCTACTGCACAGCCCATCACTCACACAGGAAGAGACCATATCATGGATGACCCCGAGGGAACTGCCTTCCCTTGGCGGCCCAGACCTCTTGCAAGCCTACTCTCGGGAAAACTGCTTACCCATGAAGGAGAAACTGACAATCAAACTGATCTCAGAGGGTCTTTCAAGGGACTTTACTTCTCTGCCCACTGGGTGAGAAGCACTTAGATTAATGAGGCCACTTTAGAAATTAACTCTAACATGTTCTTAAATGGAGCTCAATTACAAAACTTTGCTCTGTTGCTAAGGTGAGATCCATTACTGATCACCATTCCTATTTTAGTGTCCACCATGTCGAGCTTTCACTCCACAACTGGTGTCAACTTTCAACAAAGTTCATGAGAAGGGAACGGACTTTCAAATTCTCTTTGTGTCTTCCGACAGGTACATATTGCTCATTATTCTACAGTTAACTGTGTAAATTTTTAGATATTTGGTACTCACCATTTGATTTCTCCATTACTTGCAGAAGTGCTGACTCCTTCCAAAAGTACTGGTCTTCAATGCCGTGGCCAGCAATTCCATGGGAAGATGAATCCCGCCGAAAAGAATTGGCGGCGCTCTTTGGGGTTCACGGCATTCCCACACTTGTTCTCCTCGATCCAGATGATCATATAATAACACTTGACGCCCGAGTTGCAGTCACAGATGATCCTGAAGCTCTTGTAAGTTGTTTCCGCTAACACAGTTACTTATAATGAATTAACATTATCTCATGACAGGATTTTCCATGGCGGCCAAGGCCTGTGGAGGAACTGTCCGAGAGGACAGCTTCTCGGCTCAGGGAAAGCCCCTGCATTCTGCTATTTGTTGGTAAGCTGAATTTCCATACTATGAGGAAAAGTCAAGAAGAAATTGGTAAAAAATTTAAAATTCTCTCAAGTGCATCATGGAATGACAGAATTTGATCCTTACACTTAAATGCAATAAATTTGTTATAGGACAAATATGTAATAATTGTCCAATTTCCCCCAGAATCTGATGAAGGTGAGCTAGAGTTTGCTGAATCCGCCTTGCTCCCAGTAGCTGAAGAGTATCATCGTCAGCATGGAAGTGACAGTGAAGACAACATTGGACTTCGCTTCTTCATTGGTGCAGATGTAAGTTGCTCACTGCAATTGCCATTACCATGTACTATTAACTGGTGGCAAAAGTAATGTCGCACTGTTATGTGATGGCGTCCGCGAATTGTTGTTCAGCATGGGTTGTGGATTCCAGAATATGGCTGAAGCCAAGTATATGGGACATTCGCCGAATCAATTATTAGGAAACAGTACCTGCGGCTTGCCGACCCTTTGATTCGTTGTTTTGTGTGGGTTTAAAGTGGGGGAAGTGACCAGGGACCCCGGAATTAATTCCTCAAGCTTGACCAGAATACAGATGGGATCATTGTCATCACTCAGGTTGAATCATAAGTTGCTAGGTTACGAACAAATTGATTTGGCGAATGTCCCGTATACTTGACATGCGCCCAGAATATTGCCAAATTAGCATCTGTAATTCAGCAACGCACATGATAAACAACACGTTGTGGACGCCATCACAACAGTGCAACATTACTTTTGTGGTTAATAGTACTCATCTTGATTGTTCTTGCCTGTCTCTCAATTTAGTCAGAAGTGAGTGACTCGCTCCACAGTTTCCTGCAACTGCCATCTGAAGTGCCACTTCTCACCCTGGTGGACTTCCCTGCTAACAAATACTACGTGCATGAAGGAAGTGAAGTCAGCACTGAGATAATCAGTGCTTTTGTTCAAAATTTCATTGAAGGAAATCTGCAGCCTAGGGACGTGCCTCGGTAATGGCTGTGACATATTGAACAAACCAAAGAGAACCCACTGTAAAAAGTGTGGCCCTGAAGATTTCAGTTGTCAAGTGCAATACAAATGTGAATGTGATGCCTAGTCGGTTGTGTGGGTAGATGGCATACTTTGAAGTAACATTGACTTTTTTGGTTACTACAAAGCAATAAAATATTGGTTTATTCTTCCCCTACATCGAGTGAGTCACATCTAAGAGTCGTAATGTAAAATAAATACGTGGATATGTACAGTAGAGTACACTAGATAAAAATCAACTCAAGAGGGATATGAGTGCATCGAAGAATCTACTGCGGTCTTCTGTTTTCAGCTGGATAACTGTAGGAAGGAAAAAATGATGGATAATAAGACTAAAGTTCAAACGTCCAACACTGAGTTTGATTTCCATGCCAACATGGAGCAACAACCATGCATTCTGTAATACAGCACTTCATGGTATACCTTCCCTGATAAATGTGCAGATTGCACATAAAACTTTATCTGCACTATTTTCATATTGTTTCATCACTATCCTGCTAGTGCTTCAAACGTGAATCTTAAGCATTACTCACCTGAGGCATCAAAACAATCTGGATCAACAGTTGCCCCTGTCCTTTCAGCAGCCTGAGCAAATGCCTGCCCAAAGAGGTTCCTGGCAGCTTCCTTTTCTTCCATAATGGGTGGCACCCCCACCACAAGACACAATCCCCCATCCCTCCTTTGGGTGCCGCTAAGCTGGGTGTCTGATGTCTGCAGTGTTGCCAGGTGGGGAGAGCAAGGTGCAGTAAGAACCAATGGAAGTTGGGAGGCTCTGCGACTGCGAGATGAGGCCACATGGGCTCTCAAGGTATAGCGGGCCAGAAGGGTCAAGCAATGAGGTCGGCTGAAGAAGTGTGAGTCGACGCGACCCTGTGGAAGTAACAAGCAGACAAGCCTGGTGTGAAATATTGCAAGTATGGCACTCTGTGTAAATACTCAGGATGGAACTATCTCTACCCAATTAAATTACACAACACCGCTTCTAGTTTTATGATACGTCCCACGTAACATTTTAAAATATTTGCAACTCTTCCTAAGCACCAATTCTTACCTCTTGAATAACAGCATACAAAAAGGGACCAGCAGACACAACCTGCCCTGCAGCTAGGAAATCATGCATGTGCTTGAAGGCTGCTAGAAGTAGCTTCTTGGCACGGTCAATGCCTGAGAGAAGAATATCCACTCGCGACCTACAAAGCAGTCAAAGTGTAAGGCTCTTGTAGTAGCAGGCACCTTATTAGTATCTCACCTGCTCAGGCAATCCAATGCATCCATAAAGCATTCAGATGGCAGACGATTTTTCTCCTGAAAAATTCAACAAATAATTTTTGCTTTCTGGCTTTGTAGAATATAATTTCAAAAATTTGTAAATCAAAGAAACCCACAGAGCTCTCAAGAAGGGCTAATGTGGCATATACAGCATCTGACGCAGAGAAGCGATGGCGGAACCCAAACTGTGCATGGAAGGAGCCAAAGATTAGGTTATCCAGCTGAAACCTCTTTGACTGGGCTTCAACAGATTCCAGAAGTTCAGATCTCAGGTCACTCTCCATCACATTGTACTGCTGACGGCACTGAGACAAGGGGAGGCTGCAACAAGGTGTATTTTCATGTACATATTGGAGTCTACAAGGTCAAATATTACTGGCAATTAAATTTTAAAAATATTTCTCTTTGAATATATTGATGTACTTCATGGACAACCTCATAGAGCAGTCCATCATAAGCTTAAATTTCAGTTTCCATTTTTCAACAATATATTACCACGTTGCGAACTCACCCTAACTCTGCCAGAAATTCCAGCATCCTCTTCTCTCCTCTGAGGGTCCACAACTTGAATCGACATGCAACGAGTAATGAATGCCGCATACTTGCTTCAAGGCTCCAGTGTCTGTACATGGCAAGCTGCAGCTCCTTTTCAAATGACACACGGAGGGAATCCCCCCCAGCTAAATTTCTGCTCATTCCTGTTAAATTTGCAAGCCTGGTTGCATGCCCTTGGAGAGTGCCAGCCCACAGGATGTAACGTTGATCTTCTGCATGACCAAGGAGTAGCTGTTCGGTGAGGCCAATGGTTGCCCACCACAGAAGGTCTGGACTGTCCCGAGACAACTTCCAGGCAAAGTCAAACATCAACATCGATGTCTGCATGTGAATCAAAGTAGAACAAGTTGAAAAGATATTTCCTGCTATTTTCTTTTCAGTAAATAGTGTTGAACTATACTTACAGGCTGTCCATATGATGAAAATTGGGTGTACTCAAACAAAATTTTCTGTCGCTTCTCTTCCCATAGCCGCTTCTCTCGCCTCTTCTCAATTGCTGCCACATCAAGTCGTCGACGTTTTTGACCTCCACCTTCTTCAGATTCCTCATCGCTGTTTTCCTCTTCATCGCTCTGGTAAGGGTCACAACATAATTCATAAGAAACATAAATCTCTCTCTCTCTCTCTTTCTCTCTCTCTCTCTCTCTCTCTCTCTCTCTCTCTCNAAAAAATCACAATAAAAAGTAACATACTTCTTCCTGGAAGATGTGTTCAAAAGAAGGGATGCCTTCCTCTTCAGTGGGCTTCATCATAAGCTTCACTTGGCCATCGCTGTAGACATTACACACATCTGTGGGTCGATGGTTGTCGGCCACGTAGAAAGTGACATCTTCTGCTGGCTCCAGAAGTTCAACCAAGTCCAATGTTCCCCCACAGTTAATCAGGATCATGTGCTTGACCTGAATTGAGGAGGATAAAATATATCACCTAGGACCACATGCAGAATGGCAAAATGCAAGTCAATTCCAGATTGTCCAGGTAAGTCACCCTACTTAGCCATTTGTTACAACAACAACAACAACAACAACAACAACAACAACAACAACAACAACAAAAAGCCACACACTTATGGTAGGGCCATCGTGGGTAGGACTTACTGTAGGTGGAAATATTCAATCAACAGGACCTTTGGCACTAGATATAAATCTGGAAATAATGCGCATATGCACATTCAGTCAATGTCAGAAGAATAAGGTTTGTTTGTTTGTTTGTTTTAATACCCTGTGATAGGGCCATGGGCCCTTTTAGGGGGCAAGGGGACGTTCCCAAGGGAGGGCTCTCTTCAATAGTTTCTAGTCATTTCAGACCCTCTTAACCCTCAGAGACCGGCAAGCTGGAATATCGGGAGCTGGGGGAGATGTGTGAGAAAGGGGGCACACCAAAATGTCGGTGTTGCAACTGTTCTATTTTTAGTGCTTCTGGATGAAATGTAGGGATTGTTGGTTTTTTTTGACAGAGGGCAGATGTCCGTAGACACTGGCTAGCCCTCTAAGACCGTGGGCTATGCTAAATTTTGTCAAAATGCTTTCAAAACTATGTTTTTTCTGGTAACAACAGATGGCAGCATTGTCTGCCCAGACATGTCGGGTTAAAAGAAGGAAAAGGAGCGAAGGTGATGGGGACGAGATTTGAACCCCTAGACCTCCCCCTTGGCTGGCCAGTAGCATAGCCACTAGACCACCATACCTCCCCAGAATAAGGGTTTCTCAGTGATAAATCAATTTTTTTACAGGCAAGTATGTAATTCCACAAGGTATCCTTGCATATCCCATTGACACCCTCCCCACAAAATCCCCAGCACTGTACCAAAAATTATGCAGGACTACTACATGCTCTGATGTAATTGGATATCTGCATAATGGCACTCCATCTGAATTCCACCTACTCCGGATAACACACCATGTCAAGTAACGACAGCATGAGGGTCAGGAAAAAGCAGGGTTGTCGTGTCTTGTGCACGAGAATTTGAGGTATATGATGCCAAAAAACACAGTCGTACGACTACTCTTTATCTTGCCCAGTTCACACATACCAAGCCCATATGTTCACTGCAGGCCTTCTGGAGATCGCGCACTCCCTGCACGGGCACAAAAGTGTAGCTGATGTTATCGCATCTGAGCAGGCTCTGGAGAATCTTGCAGGCACACACCGAATCCACATCCTGGTTCGCAATCACCAGCACATGCTATGCAAATAAAGAGGGGGGGGGATAAGAAAACAATACCCAATCAAGCAAAATGATGTTAGGACCACCGCAGCATCATGCATCTCACCTTTCCGAGTATCTTGTCGTAAAACTCTCTTCGGAGTTCTTGAACGAACATGTCTCACGGGTAAGGCAGCCCCGACGGTATGCACGGATCCAGACGGTGCATGAAGACCAGAGGCTGGCAGCTGTTGCCGACTTGCCGTCTCCTTCCCCCTTTTTTCTGGCCGGATTATGGCGGGTATTTCTCACTCGCGATCTTCCCGCACCATCCACACTGGCGCTGCTGCGGGGTTTTCAAGATGGCACACTGAGCGTCACGTGACCACAATCTGGCAATCTCATTGGCGGAGAGCTGCAACATGGCCGCTCTGTATGGAAGAAAATTAAAGCAATTAAAAAACATTAGTCATAAGCAGTGCGTACCAAGCATGTGACTAATTACAATTAATTAAAAAGGGCCCTAGCATTGCAAACGACGGATGTGGGTTACACAAGCGCCATCTGCGCAGCCATCTGCGCATTAAGCTAGTTTAAAATATAAACATCAGTTTTAACGTCGTTTCCAGCTCGTCGCATTTTGCACAACTTTGTAAGTATTTTCTTATCACGCCCACGCTTTTCATTTTATAAAATCGCAGTTTAAAAATAGTCCAGAATTGCGCTATAGATGTCGCTAGTCTAGGCATTACATTTCTGCTGAATCGTTCTTCCATTGGAGGAGGGAGGGTTGTGCATCTCTTCATAGTTCATTGTGGTTGCCCAGCAGGCGGAAGGGTCACTCACGCACACAGTCAACACTACAGCCATGGTAATGACGGCATGCCGTAATGACTCACTGAAATTAAGGGTAAAATTAAGTCACGTTCTAATGATTTCATATTCCTGTTTCGTGCAGTTCAGCTTCAACATGTTCCCCGAGCCCCTGCGGCCATTCAGCACACAGTACCGCTGCTACTCTGTCCTCATGTTGCCAGGGACCGAGCGGCATGACGTGGAGCAAGGAGGGAAAAGTATGCAACTCTTACCAAGTCTTGAGTCATTAAAGTATTGCCTTCGTATCAGGTTGAACAGATGTGGTCAGATATTTTGATGAACGCAGAGGTGACATACACATGTTCCTTATGAACTTTAGATGCATCGAGCTGCTCCACACCTGGTATTGTTGTCAACAATCAGTCAATTATGGCCATACTTTACAGTGTGACCTAGAGTTATCTCAGAGGTCAAATATGTGTCCGTGACCATATCCATCAAAAGTTAACCTTCCAGAACTTAGACATTCCTAGAATTCTCCAGATTCTAATGCATTCCACTTTTATCTTTATAGTCATCATGCCACCATCTGCCTTGGAGCATCTCACCCGTCTAAACATAGTTTATCCTATGTTGTTTCGACTCACCAACCAGCGAACCGAGCGCCAGACACACTGTGGTGTGCTAGAATTTGTGGCTGACGAGGGGAAAGTTTATCTACCACACTGGGTTTGTTGACTCTTTGACATTTCGAGAGAGAGAGATATCATCACAATACTGCGTTCAGGCAACTGTTGTTAGAGATTTTAAAATGTACAGTGCCGTGCACAATAGCATATAACAAGTGTAAACAACGACTTTGGCATTACCTGGCAACTGGGCGTGTTCGGACATCGGCATGTGGAGAGTGCTTAGCGTTCTTTCTGTCGCTGCCATGCTTACCTTTATTGTTTCTATTATTTGCATGCACACACCCTTCGCTATAGGTCGCCCAGCATCAATCGCTACCTGTAAACAGTGGCAGCGACAGAAAGAACGCTAAGCACTCTCCACATGCCGATGTCCGAACACGCCCAGTTGCCAGGTAACGCCAAAGTCGTTGTTTACACTTGTTATATGCTATTGTGCACGGCACTGTACAACATCTTTTGACACCTACAGTATGGCATATTTCACTGTAATTGTATGTTTATAGGTACTTACATTGTGTCTTCTTGTTTTCAGATGATGCGTAATCTTCTGCTAGAAGAAGGCGGCTTAGTTCAGGTGGATTCAGCTTCTCTCCCGACAGCTACATTTTCCAAGTTTCAACCACAGTCTCAGGACTTCCTGGAAATCACCAACCCAAAAGCAGTGCTTGAGAATGCTCTCCGGTCCTTTGCTTGTCTCACCAAGAGTGACATGATAGCCATCAAATACAATGACCATATTTATGAGTTGTGTGTACTGGAAACCAAACCTGGAAATGCTGTTGGAATCATAGAGTGTGACATGACTGTAAGTGGTACAGCAAGGGGCAAGTTCATTAGGTGTGTTTATGCCATGTGGGAGAGACAGTCAAAACAGTCGACATGTGGCATGGTCTGCATTAGGAGTGTGTTTGAAATTACCTGAGATGTATCTCAATTTACTGCAGTGCTAAATACACCTTACAAACCTAGGTGCATTCACTATCACCAACAAGTGGTCTCGCGGGTATGTGCCAGCCAACTGCTGCCCTTGTCATAATGCAACAAGTCAGTGTAGTGGTAATTTAGAAAATCAAGTAGTCTCCATAGATCCATGGACTGACCAATTCTGTTAGGAAAATGCCGATGATGACAAACCTCCTGGAAGTGTAGTTCAGTTTGCAAGTGCCGACCTTAGCAGTAACCCTATCACAGAGTGCATACAGTGTAAATGAAGTCATCTGAAATTATCTCTTAGCCACATCTAAAGGGTCATCTCAAACACACATTTCTGAGTGGGGACGATTAGTGGTGATTTTGAAGTTTGTTGATATTTATCATAAGTAATATTTTTAAAGAACATGAGAACATCATATGCATGATAATAGGCGTACTCTCTTGCCTGATCGAAAGATTATTTTCAACTTAAGCAGTGCAAATAAACCCAAATATGCATACTGATTCCTAGAGGAGAAAAGATTCATGAGATGACAAGTAGCTATAGAGATGCTTGATAATTATTTTGCTTACATATTTGCTCCAATAGAATTACATTCATTATTAATAAAGCTGCGTTTACATGCGAGTGATTTGACGAGAGAAATCTTTGGCGAGGCTGAAATTAACAATTGATTTTCGCCTCAAGCAATATTGGTTACTTGGGTTACTCAGCCTCAGCGAAGACTTCACTCATCAAATCGCTCTCATGTAAACGCACCTTAAATAGTTGTTGGGTTGCATAACAGAGAAGGCCTCTTTATCGTGATTCTTGTATTGAGACAGCATGTTGTGGGCATGTTTCCCAGATTTAGAAAGAAATTTATTTATTTTTTCCTTCAGGTTGACTTTGCGCCTCCACCAGACTACCAGGAGCCTGAGTTCAAACCCCGTGAGGAGGAGCCTGACACCACAAGCATGGACATAGCTCAGTTTGTCAAGGAGAGCCGTGGGTTCAAAGCCTTCACTGGAGAAGGAAACAGGCTAGACGGGAAAAAGAAAAACACACACTCAATGTCTGATGGAGAAGAGGATGACCATTATGATAGAGGCATTCCAGATTACGATTATGATGGGCATTCGTTAAGATTTATGCGTAATGCCAAGCCTGCTGCTGTGGAGGTGAGTCAATTTTGGATCACAATGTTTGTGAAATAACTCCCTTTTATTTTACTTGCAGACCAAGCCCGATGTGGAGGAGTTCCATGCATTTTCAGGAGAAGGGTTGTCTCTGAGGCAGTCTAAATCCAAGAAAATGTGATTTATGTGATTGTATGCAAATGAATACCTGCAGCGTGAGTGTGTTGTACAAATTTGTAAAGTGGGGGCTAATTCTCCATGCTCTCATGGAAATAGGCTTTTTTAATTGAATAAAATTGATCACATTATCAAGTATTATTTTTCAATAATTAATTTTTCCTTCCTGCTGAGCAAGCAAGGATTTTTACATTGAGCGATTTGATGAGCGAAGTAACCAATATTGTTTGAAGTGAAAGTAACAATCGATTTTCGCGTCCAACAATACTTACTCAGGTTACTCAGCGTTGTTATCACTCGGCGATGACATCGCACAATAAAATCGCTCACATGTAAAAGTCGCTTCAATCTTCATCATTTTGGTGCACATTTATTTCTTGAGAAGACTAATATGCAAAGCACAATGCATCCTGCACCATAAAGGTTTCCCGAAACCTATTGCAGGTACTCTTCATTTTACTCTGTTATGTTTTATGCTGTTTCACATAAACGCCAGTTTCAAAGTGACCTTCGAACAGATTTTCAATCAGAAAATTTTGAACAGTCTGAAACAAACAAAAAATTTAAACACATCACTGCCATACTTGAGTCTAAACACACTACACAGTATTGGTGCTTATTTTGTTTTTCATGGTGCATTGTGGCAGGACGACAGTATAGTGTACTATCAGTCCAACAAGAATTGTCACAGCGGCAGCGCACAAACTACAATCTACGAGCACAGGGACACGAGAGACTGTAGTTCGTGCGCTGCCGCTGCGACAATTCTTGTTGGACACACCAGACCGCAAAAGTAATGTCCCACTGTTATGGCGTCTGGGACTTGTTTAGCATGGGTTGTGTATTCCAGAATATTGCCAAATTAACATCTGTAACTTGGCAACAAGTTGCGGACACCATCACAACAGCGTGACACTACTCTTGCGGTTAGTACTGTACAGTGCTGTACTCTTCCGTATGTAATTACAACAATAAAAACAGGGATTCCCACCTCAGACAATCCCCGTTGATCTCCCTGTTGCACCATCTTGCATTATCCTCTTTGTCTCTCCCTGCCAGTCCATACAGTGGGTGCAATGATACTGTCGTCTGTACACGAGTGATTTTTAACTGTTGCAAGGGAGACGATCCCCATCAGAACGTGTCAACCTGGAATCAATTTGTTCCAAATACTGAGTTTTAAAAGCAGCAATATTAGCAGCCTACTATCTGATAAAATTCTGAAAATGTTGAGGTGATTTCTGTTCGAAAATGCGCGCCATCTTTCCCCATTGGCCGCCACCAGTCTGACCATATACAGTACCGTATCAGTAATTTTTGTAATCTGTTGGCAACCCCGTCTGCTGATACGTCACACCCCTTTCCTTTTCCCCCCTCCCCTCCTTGATAATAATATGTTTCCGTCGCCTTGAATCCTTCCTCTGTGTGGCATTGCAACAGCTGTGCGAGGAAGGACACGGGCAGCACTCGACCCCCGATGCACCAGACAGGATGGGAGGCCCCACTCGGAGAAGACAGCTGCTGGACGGCACAGGGCTGCTGCGACAGTCTCTCGTCGCCGCCGTTGCCGCCGTAGTATGCTTGGGATGCCTCGTCGCTGCGTCGTCTTCGTCGCAGTCCTGGGACCATCAATGGCGGTACTACCGGTATGACGACCTGACCCGGGTGCTGAAGGGTCTGCAGGCGGACCACCCGCACCTGGCCAGGCTCACCTCTCTGGGAAAGTCCACCAGGGGGAGGGACATATGGGCACTGGAGCTGGGTCGGACCGTTGGGCTAGAGGAGAGGCCACTGGGACAGCCCATGTTCAAGTATGTGGCCAACATGCACGGGGACGAGAGCCTGGGGAGGCAGTTCTTGGTCTACCTGGCTCAACATCTACTGCAAGGGTAGGTATATCTAAACACCGTCCCTGCCATGGTTGCTCCCAGGTTGATACATCAGAAGTAGCATCTGTCAAGTCAGGGCACAGCACTGGATGTGCATCATTGATTATGAGCCACAGATTCATTACCTTCCACTAAATAATATTGTGCCAACCACTCACGCCATCACAAAAATTAATCAGCCAACTTCATTTTCACTCTTCAATGGATTGAAAAACCATGGTTGAAAAAGTCAGACTTGTCTGATGATACAAAGAGATGTTACAAAGCACTTACGTTACAATAATTTTACACCAATACTTCTGTTACAAATCTGAATGGTAACAAATTTTTATGCCTTTGCTTGTAAGTAAACCTTTGTCGCACTTTGTGAGAAATAAATTAATACTTATTTGCGACATTCTGGCACTTCGCGAGAAGCAAATAAATTTTGCCAGAACGTGGCAAATAAGTTAATTTATTTCTTGCAAGTACGACGATTTCTGCAAATTATCAAGGTTATTCCGCATATTTTCACACATTTCATGTTAAATCAGCCTAACAGTTGGTCGGCAGCACTCTAATTTCGAGTTTTTATAGCCTTGTTTTTGGAAATTAATTTAGAGACTTCTAGACGAGTAAAATTGTTCCAGAGTCCTTCAGGGTTTTTCCCTGATCAGGTTTCAAGTATGGCTGTTATTATTTGTCAAGTATCTTGTGCATATTTTGCGAGTACGTGTAAGCCAAAATTTTTGTGGTTCAGGCCTATCTGGTAGCGAAGGGGTTAAGAATGTACTTTACTTTGTAAATGACACTTTTTCAAATAGGATCTGATTGATTGAGCTTTTAACTGTGCAACACCAGCAGTGGCTACACTGCACAAGAAACAGTCTTGGAATAGGCCTACACTTGATGCTGTAGTATTTCAGGTGTGGTTACTAATTTATTTCTGCTTAATAATTCAAAAGTTCTTGAATCTTCTGCTTGACTTCCAAGGTTCTGCAGCTCAGGTTCAACTAGAATGGAAGATGCCCTGAGTTGACGTTAACATATCATGCTGTGGGAAATAAAAGCAATCCAAAATGACAGCAAATAAACACTCATTTTAGAGGAGTGAAGGCATAAGGGGTTCCTTCCTTCACACAAACATGTTGACATCCATGGTGAAATGCAGAAATGTTTTCATTAGGCCTGAGTCAGTGTTGCTCTCCTTTCATATTAGATTTGGCATTGCCTTTGACAACTACTGCTTTAAAAAACAAAATGTGGTTTTGTACTGCAACGCTTAAAAAAGCACTGGTTGCTGGGGCATGCAATTTGTGGTCGTCTGTCATAGTACATTGTGATATGTAGTGTGACATGACCTTGATGAGCATTGTTCCATGAGTTGGCAGGTGCAGGCTATTTGGTACCCATAGAAATTATATTACGAAATTTTTATGGGGATATACAGTATTTGACTTGGCTTGTCCAATGACAGTTTTTCCATGAAAACTGTAATGGGCACCAAGTTAAGTTCTTGTACAAATTGGGTATGTACTAGTGTTGTCCGATTGACACTGCACCGGCTACACTCGGTGTAGGGAGGTGACGTCACAGTGCAGCGAGTGTGACCCAGCACTGGGGCCTCGAATCGGACACCAGCATGATATGATACATAAGCCGCCATCTTGCCAGCCCGTCTTCGCGCCTTACACCGCCTGCCCCACCTTCTCCACTGGTGCAGCGAGTGCAGCCCCCCGCTTGCACTGGTGCAGTTACACTGGCGAATCGGACACGCTGCTCCCGGTGAATCGGACGCTTTTTCCTGCACGAGTGTACACTGGCTACACCAGTGCAATCAATCGGACAACACTACTATATCGCTCAAAAACGGCTGCACTTGAGTCAAATGCAAAATCGTCTCTATGTTTTTGAGCGATATAGTACTTTGGAACATGTAATACTTTTTAGAATGTATTTTCTATTGAAATTGTGGGCCCACCATGCTGAATTACTGATTGTTCTTGCATTGGTTTCTCCTTCATTGTAGGTATGGAAAAGATGAAAGACTGAGCCAGATACTGAACACTACTGACCTACATCTGGTACCATCCATGAATCCAGATGGGTTTGAGATTGCCAAAGAAGGAGGATGCGATGAGAACCCTGCAACATCTGGCCGTAACAATGCCAATGGAAAGGACTTGAACAGGAACTTTCCAGACCAGTTTGAAAACATTCAGGACCAGGAAAAAGCAATTGCCAATGGAGAGAAGGAAACCATGGCACTTATGACCTGGATAGTCACAAATCCATTTGTTCTCTCTGCAAACCTGCATGCAGGCTCTCTGGTTGCAAGTTATCCATTTGACAATGCCATGTAAGTGGATTCCCAAAACTATTTTCTACTATTGCTGTGCATTTCTTTTCCTCATATGCAACTTTGAATTTTGTGATATTTACTAGAAGTCAACCAGACCACGAGTATAGTGCAACCCCAGATGATTCTGTGTTCAAATATTTGGCATCCCAGTTCTCCAACAAGCATCCAACCATGCACAAGGGCAACCTGTGTGGTGAAAAGTTCAATGGAGGCATTACAAATGGGGCCGACTGGTACACTCTCGCAGGTATATTGCAGCACACTTTTGAAATATTATAAAATGCCAGACATTTACTTTACAATTTTTTGTGTAGGTGGGATGCAAGACTTCAACTACGTGAAGTCAAACTGTTTTGAAATAACACTTGAGCTCAGCTGTTGCAAGTACCCTCCTGCTAGTGAGTTAGCTAACGAATGGGAAATGAACCGGGAGCCTTTGCTGTCTCTAATTGAGACTGTTCATATGGGTATCAAGGGGCTGGTGACTGATGAAGAGACTGGAGAAGCTGTACAAAAGGCAGAGGTGGTTGTGGAAGGTATCGATCACAATATCACCACTACCAACCGAGGGGAGTATTGGAGACTCGTTCTTCCTGGAGAATACGTCATAACGATTGAGAGTTGGGGGTGAGTATAAGGATTTTGAAGTCCCATGTCATCGAAATGACTACCGGTACTGGAAGTTCCTGTTGCACCATTATTACATTAGACATTGTGGTCATAATTCTGGATAATTATTTCATAATCAAAACCATTAAAATTGCCAAGATACATTTTTCAAGGCTTATCTATGGAAGAAATTCATATGCATCATAAGCATTGCCTTTGTTACTCATAGTGCAATGGATTTTAATCCACCAATCAGTGCAGCCCTAGTGATTAGTATGATTAGTGCAAGTCATGCAGACAATTCATGCATTGTCTACATTTTGACTGACTCATAAGAGTTCAGATTCCTACTATCTGCAGGCAATACTGGGCAGTGATTCCATTATGCAAGTATTAAAAATCTTCCATACTTAACCAAGAAGAACAATGCATAATAGTAAATCATTAGGTACCTTAATATTGATTTCTAATGCCAATTTAAACAAACACAACTGAAAATTTTGTTTCCTAAAGATACGAGCCTAGCGACAAGCGACACGTAACAGTGTCTGAAGGCAAAGTAGCTGAGGCAAATTTCAAGATGAAGAGGTCTTCCACCACAAAAGTGTTGCCACAAGCAGAAGAAATGGAAGAAGGAGGTGCGCAAACAACTTTAGTTTCTGATGATTCGGCTCAAATGGGACATCCATTTGTTTTAGTGGCCACCTTGACCAGTTTAATAATCTATTGCAGTGGCTGAACCTGGGGAAATTTTTCAAAGCTTCTTCTACTTGTGTATATGTGCGGGTGTGCTGCACTCAGTTACCAACTGTGATGTCAGTTGTTTATGTGGTTTGCAACCTTTGTACTGGTGTCACTCACTTTCCTAACCAATTAGTCATGAATTATGAAATGGTGTGTGTTTGTGTGTGGGTGCACGTGTATGTATGTGTGGGGTTGGTGTGCTTTTTTTTACATCTGGCATGTCATAATGTACCAAAGCTTGTAATAAAGGAGATGATGGGCTCTTCTATCCGCTTGACCTCTCGCTATTTCTAGGTAACCTCAGTAGAAATATTGTCTTACTCATTTGAGGCAATAACGTATATGATGGGACAACAATATTCTTGCTTCAATGTTCTTACATTCTAGGCCACCATTCTCCACTCATCAGTCCCACCTCCACCAAGTTGCCAATGCTTGACACTTCCCCTGAAATGGCTGGATTTAATACCAAAACGGAGTTTTCTCACCACAACTACGAGCAGCTGCTTTCTTTCCTGAAAGATCTGAATCGTAGATACCCACACTTGTCTCGCCTTTATTCAATTGGTAAAAGCACTCAGGGAAGGGATCTTGTGGTTCTTGAGATTAGTGACAAACCTGGAGAACACGAATTAGGTGAGTGGCATTCAAATCACTTAATTAAACTTATATTTTAATATAATTTATGGTAGGCTCGAGGTGGTGTTATGATATTGAGTAGGCTTGAGTAATGGCTGACTTACATTGTGACAGGAAATGGGAAAGTTCGGTTGGGATGTGTTGAGATTTTAAAAATTCATAAGCCAGTTAGGCAGGAGGCACAAACAGCACTCAAAAATTGAGTGTGATATTAGGCATTTCAAAAATAATATATGACATTAGAGATTAGAGCAATAATTACTTTCAGTGGTGTGTGAATTTGGTGCAATTGTTACAGGTGAGCCTGAGTTCAAATATGTGGCCAACATGCATGGAAATGAAGTTGTGGGTCGAGAAATGTTGCTGATCCTAGCCAAACTTTTGCTGGAATCTTACGGCACTGACTCCCGTCTAACCAATTTGGTTAGAACAACTCGCATACATCTGTTGCCCTCTATGAATCCTGATGGATATGAGATGTCTACAGAGGGAGACATCATGGGAGTAGTAGGGCGTGGAAATGCCAACAAAGTTGATCTCAATCGCAACTTTCCCGACCAGTACTTCGAGGTAAATATTACTGCATAATGTTGGTTCGATGCGCTTAATAATATAAAATTATTTAACAGCTCATGGGCTCAGAGCAGGCTGAAACCAAAGCCATGATGCATTGGATCCTGTCCTACCCTTTTGTGCTGTCTGCGAATCTGCATGGAGGGTCCTTGGTGGCAAACTATCCCTTTGACGACAACCCTCACAATATACAAGGGGAATACAGCAAGTCGCCTGATGACCTTGTCTTTCAGCAGTTGTCTCTCTCATATGCAGATGTGAGTTTTTGCACAATTACACTGTTGAAATTTTCTATCAAAGAGAGCAGTATTTCCCAACTCTGTGTGTGAAGTTGGTAAAATTCCAGACTGATTGGACTACCCTCTTCTTGACTGCCTTTGCCTATTGTGGTGCATGCAGATGAAACAACATGTGACATTATATTTTAAATTATTCAGGCCCACCCAGTGATGCGAAGGGGTAACCCCTGCCCCAAGCTGGCACCTGGTGAGAAATTCAGCCATGGAATAACTAATGGTGCGAAATGGTACAGTGTCAGTGGCGGCATGCAAGACTGGAATTACCTGCACTCCAACTGCTTTGAGATAACTGTTGAAATGAGTTGTATCAAGTTTCCATTAGCCCACGAGCTGCCCAAGTTCTGGAAGGACAACAGGGAATCCTTGATATCATATATGGAACAAGTTCACACAGGAGTCAGTGGGTTCATCTCTGACCAGAATGGATTTTATCTGGGAAATGCCACTATTGCTGTAAATGGAATTGACCACGACATTATAAGTGCACCTTCAGGAGATTACTGGCGATTGCTAGTGCCTGGGACCTACACAATAACTGTTTCACACCCATTGTAAGTATATATTTTTGTAATGATGGCTATTTTAATAATTGTACACATTGAGTCGCATTGAGTGCATGCTAAAAGATTTTGGAGGCTATAACTACTATTGTGTTAGTTCAGGATTTGTAGTGTTATGCTTTGATGAATCCAAGGTAAAGTTTTGAATAACAGCTAGTATATTTAAATAGTAGGAACATCTCCTGTTCATGATATGTAATCATTCTTGATGTATTTTCCAGATATGACCGTGTGACTAAATCAGTGACTGTTCCTCCTAAAGGCTCCATTCGAGTAAATTTCACGCTTGGCCAGGACACCATCGTGGACTGGTCCCAGAACAAAGACTTCTCCTTGGCTTCCAACCTCGGTTCTAGGGCATACATGACAGATATTGAAATTGTCCAGGAGATGGCTGCACTGGAAAATGAATACCCAGAACAGGCAGAACTGCTCACAGGAACGTCAGATTGGAATATGCGCCTGCATACTCTCAAGCTTACTGCTCAAGTGGGCTCAGCCAATGAGAGAACTAGAAAGGTGGCCCTTATTGGCGGGTTCTCCAACACTGAGCCAATTGGTCGTGAGATGCTTATAAGGCTGGCTCGACACCTGCTAGCTGGTTATCACACTGATGATGCGAGGCTACAATCCATCTTAAGCAACGTGGTACTTTACATAGTTCCAAGCATGGAACCAGGAGTAGCAAATGGCACTGCTTGCAAAGGGAAAAAGGCCAGTGGTCATTTCTTGTCTGGTGCCTCAGACACAGGTGGAGCTGCAGTCAGAAGGATGTTCCATGCTTTGGATATAGATGTAGGTTTGAGCATCGAAGCAGGTGGATTGTTTGTCCGTACACCACCAGATGGGGCTGATGTGCCGCAAATGACACAGATTGAAAAAGACACCTTCTTGGATCTGGCGCAGTCTATTTCAAATACTCATCAAAGCATGGTAATTATTTTAGAGATAATGCATGAGTCGCAACACAATTGTTGAATGATTAATTGAGACTTTTATCATGATCTGTTCTAGGTTGCCAACCACAAGCCCTGCAAAGAGTCAGACTTTTCCCCATCATCCTCAGTCATCCAAGGACGGGCCCTTGGGAGCACCTTTGAAGGGAGTTTGTTGGACTGGGCTTGGACAGAGTTGGGAGTTCCAGTTGTGTCTGCCCACCTGTCTTGCTGTATGCGCCCTCCTGCACCAGACCTCCTAAGTCTATGGATGGAAAGCCTGGAGCCATTGGTGTCCTTCCTGGAAAAGACCCAGCAGGGTATATATGCCGAAGTCAAAGACTTAACTGGAAACCCTGTCCCAGAAGCCACTGTTACTATTTCTGGTGTGACTCACCCAATTAAACTCAGCCCAAATTCAGCTTCCTTTTCGCTCTTCCTACCACCGGGAACTTACACAGTGGAAGCCTCACATTCTGGTCATGAGGTGACTAAGGAAAAAGTGACTGTTGTCAGTGGAAGGTTGTCTTCTACTGCATTAGTACTTGATCCAGAAACAGCCACACAGATTCCAATTCATCCAGGTGTTCAGGTTCACAAGGAAATGCAAAAAATTCAGTCAGATTACAACAAAATTGCTCGTCTGCACTGGTATGCTGACATGGGTTTATCATCATATTCATGCCCCATCTTCAGGTCATTACATGGACTGAATTTTTTTCAGGCTGGAATACACACCTAAAACGAACCCAATCTTGTGTCTGGAAATGTGCGACCATGCTGATGACGATTCTGAGCATGATAAAAAAGCAAAGGACCTTCAAGCATCAGTTGCCTTGGTCTCGGGATTGTCAGGAGAGGGGACTGCTGGCACAGAATTGCTGCTGAAGCTGGCTGAGCACTTGGCCACCCACCACAATAAGGATCCGCTGGTTACTTCACTTCTTAAGAGGACGAGGTTGCACCTAGTACCATTAGTGCAGATCAATTCCACATGCGGAAAAGATGACGAAGGTTTGCATGCTGTGGTTAATTGGACTGGGACAAATATGTCAGATAAATTTAATTACAGAGATTATTGCAAGTCAAGCACTGAGGAACTGGATACAAGAGAAAAGGTTCAACCTGGTATTGATCATTGGGGAAGGTAACATCACTGCTACATTGCCATGGAAGGGTGACCACATTCCACCTCAAGACCGTGATGTGCTGGAGGACTTGGCCGCCTCTTTTGGGAACTGGAGCCAGGTGCAAAAATGCAGCGAGACAAGCCAAGCATCTGAATCACTTGCTGTAAGTTATTTCAGTGATCCAGACTGTGTTGAAATTGAATACATTATGTTTTGAATCCTGCCAGGCATGGACCTATGGGAACACCTCGAGCATGACCTTGTCAGTGTCGTATGGTTGCTGTGCTGACATTGACTCAAGGTCACTTCCAGCACTCTGGTCTCAGCACAAGCCACATTTCTTGGAATTCCTATACTACAAGCTTCCATCAGGCATAGCTGGATATGCTACTACAATTTGGGGATCACCCATTGAAGGTGCCAATGTGCACTTCCAGGGGACAGGCCAAAGTCTGACCTCAAGTGAAAGGGGCTCCTTTTCTCGCTTATTGCCACCAGGCGAGCATACCCTTGAAGTGTCTGCTCCAGGCTTCTTCCCCACCACCAAACTAGTCAGGGTGGTGGAAGGGCAGAAAGAACTGAGTCATGTTGTGGTGCAGCTGGTACGGGATGAGCGCATTGCCGGGCTGCCAAAACTGGCTTTCATTGCAATTTCAGGTGAGTTGCATTTGTCATGGAAATGTGTAAATGCAGGAGCTAATTACGTTAAATTTATTACACAGCTACTATTTGCATATTGGTGTTGAGCATTGCGCTGTTCTGTTACGCACTGATGCAGCACAGACGCCAGAGAGGTTTTTGGAGGAAACCTACAGGCTTCCAACTACTGTCTTCCAATCGGCCTGCTAAGGGCCTGTTCGATGATGATGATGAAGATGGAAAAATGTTTGCTACGTCACTGCTTTCAAGAGAAGATGGTATATGACACACATTTTCTACCAGTACATTTCTCTGAATATGAATTAATCTGTATTAATATGGAATTTCTTCACTGAATTTTGCAGATGGCAGCTATGTCTTTGGGGATGAATCTAGTACTGATGACGAGCCAGAAATGGTCATAAGAACTGGAAGCAGAAATTGGACACCAGGAAAGGAATACATAACGGATGATGTTGGCAGAAAGTACACGACTGTTGGATGAAGTGATTGTTTTTACACTCTATGAACATAGTAGGACACTCAGGATGAAAGATGAAAGTGAGGGTGGGCCTTGCCTGTCTTTCCCAGAACAAGTGCCTTTTTTTAGACACTGGATTACTAATGTGATCAAAGCACCAAATTGGTGTGTGGGTTTGATACATATTGTATGTGATGGACAATTAATAAATTTTCGATTCATGTTGGATATCATTTTTCTGGAAGTTCTTGGCAAAGTGAGTCCCTTGATGTATCAAACATGAATTGTGTCAAGTCTTTGGATGTATCTGCCTCCAATTCAAGGAAAACCAGTCTTGCTGCCAGGACTGTGGAACTTTTCCACAGTAAACCAGTTTCCACTATATCTAGGTCTGCTACAGGAAGAATCAAAGTACTGTGCATTATCAGAATGTGTCAAAGTGGTTCAAGAAATTGATTAGATTCAATATGGTGACATTTGGTTATGTACGAGCGACGTTCATAAAGTTCGCTCCTTTTGGTTGAAGGAAATGAGAGAAACTGTTCAAATTGCATTCATGTATTAGTCCATTAGTCCTCTCTACATGAACCCTGCAAGGCCACACATTTTTCCCAGCGATGCATGACTTGTGGGACACCATTATTGTCGATGTCGACACTTCGCGCTTGAAAAAAGTTTTTAACCTCGGTAAGGCTAAGAAAAGGCTAAGGAAAGGGAGAAATGTTGGCGATTTTCCTCTCCGAAGATGGCGATTTTTTTCAACCAACTCATCATCATGGACGAACGTTGGGTGTACCACTACTACCTAGATACCAAATTACACAACAGGCAGTGGAATGTGGAAACACTCGGAACTCTCCACCGCCAAAGAAGGCCAGAATGCAGCCATCATCTGAGGCGGATATGCTCAGCAGTGTTTTATTTGGGGATTCCCCCACATTTTTCTACAATGATGGTGTCCCAGAGGTCGTGAATCAGTGGGAGAAATGTTGAGCCTCCTTCCAGCCCCTACACTGCTATCGTTGAAGAGGTTGATAACTAACCTAAGCGATAATAGCACTGCATTAATATACTGATTTCCTTCAAATATTTGTCACAAGTGAGAACTGTTTGAAAATGACTTCTTGCAACATGATCAAATTTGAACTTCAGAATCGTGGATATTTGTCATTTCAATTCAAGGTAGCTCATCGTATTGATCCATAGACTATGCCAATATTTTTCATAACTAATCAAAATAATGTTAGGCTAGATTTGTACTTGTATATATATCAAACAGGATGAGATTTTCAGATGTACACTGTACACTTCTAAAGGCAAATTCTGGTGAGATAATATTTGTACAAGTTGCCTAATGAATTTATTTCTGAACTCAAAATTGGTACCAAGCCTGGAGCAATATGAACTTTTGTTAATTTTAATGACGCCATAGAAACTCTGGATCAATCCTACATGACAAATCAAAATGACAGAATTGCCACAATGACTATGCAGCAATGTCGATAGCACCATGCGTGACCATCGCCGTTAGAGCCCGCCAATGGCACCGGTCACCAGCGCCTCAGTGTCCGTCCAGCGCACCCAACCCCTCTTCTCAATTTTCGCAACCCGAAAATGGCGAAATTTGCAATGCGAAAATTGCGCATGCGTTTGGATTGAATGTAATGAAGCAAGTTCCTCGTCTGCAGCGGTAGTCTCAAAGTGTGCGCGGGCTGGAAGGTACTAGTGTCGTCAAATGAGGTGTCCGACAGTGCTGTGGTGACCATGGTCAGCGGGAGTGACAGTGGTACTCGAGGTGGCCCCAGGGACATCTCTCCAGCTAGGGGCAGGGGCAGAGGAGGACCTAATCGAGGAAGGGGCAGGGGCGCCAGGGGCAGAGGGGCCCGGGGCAGGGGAAAGAGCTCGCCACCCAGAGAGCTGGTCTCGATGGGCAATGGGATTGTTGGGACACCTCCTGACAAGAGGATTGGGACGATGAAGGATAGGGATTCTTTCACCGGACACTCCACGCTTCCTAGCAGCAATGGGTGAGTTCACCAAAAATATGAGTGAGTTTCCTGCAGATCTAAAAATGACGTGCTAGATGAAATATGACACGAATTTATTGTGGGTCCTGTCTCATGTCACTGACATACCATTTTATCATCATGCACTGTGCAGGGGGTCACAGAACTGGTTCACCATTAATTTTATGTCACCTGAGCAATTGCACTCTCCGGGGGGTGGACATCAGAAAATGAATAAACGAATTATTTAGCAATATAGTTTTGTCCCAAGTGATTCACTTCATGAATACTGCGTAAGTCGGCTTTACGGTGCAAAATTTAGTGTACAGATAGCATGCAAATGACAAAAAAAACACTCAAAACAAATTGTCGGTTGTGAAACGGAAATGTTTCCAGCGTCGCTTTTGAAATGTAACTACATAATCGTTTCTCTACCAACTAAAGGTCATGATGCCATTATATTTTGACCGCACTTGTTAAGCTGTCGGCAAAGAAAAATAAATACAATATCTGATCCTGACGAGTATTGAATGCACAGTGTCTGAAGTTATTTGCACTCAGTGTTGACTAAAGTCGTTTCATGACAAGTATAAATTGTGAATCGTCTACCTGCGCAAGGTTATAAGCGATAATAATACGTAAATTACATAACACAGCGCAACAAAGAAAAATCGGCGTGTTACTCGGAAACCACTATGCACATCATGTTAGTAGGACCCAAAGTAGCTGGGAAACGCTCGGGATTTCTCTCCCAAAATGTGCAGTGGGTCAGGGTGACCAAAAATCCGAAAAATTCAAAAAATTGACGTTTTTTGGCCTATTTCCAGGTCTGGCAACCACTGTAAGTTTCGGATTTTGTTTTTGCTGGCATTAGGTGTTACCTGGGACTAGTCTGAAGCCACTATGGTGTTTAAAGTCAATCTTTTATAGAAATTGTAGGTTTTCCAGGGTCCTTTTTATGGAAAAAAATTCCGTTTTGTGGTACTTTTTCGTCAATTTTTGGGGAACAGTGTATGGACTTTTTTTAAAAAAAAGTGTAGCGTAATGGGCTCTTTATAGAGACCCTACAATCAAGGAATAATAGTAGAACTTTCCTATACAAGGTTCCCTAGTACGCGTGTGCAAAAGCCTAATCTTGGGTAAAATCGCGTTTTTTCGCATTTTTGGTGATTTGACTTTTTTCAACATTTAAAACCAAATATTCCTCGGCTTTAAAATCAATGAATTCTTCTTAGTCTAACAAACTGTCAGGGACCCCCATAGTATGGAAAAAGACTGCGATTTCCATAAGCAACCAATGTACGCGTGTATTTTTTTTGTACGCGTACGCGTACATGGGTTGCTCTATGGAAATCGTAGTCTTTTTCCATACTATGGGGGTCCCTGACAGTTTGTTAGACTCAGAAGAATTCATTTATTTTAAAGCCGAGGAATATTAGGTTTTAAATGTTGAAAAAAGTCAATCACCAAAAATGCGAAAAAACGCGATTTTACCCAAGATTAGGCTTTTGCACACGCGTACTAGGGTTGCATAGGAAAGTTCTACTATTATTCCTTGATTGTAGGGTCTCTAAAGAGCCCATTACGCTACACTTTTTTTAAAAAAAAAGTCCATACACTGTTCCCCAAAAATTGACGAAAAAGTACCAAAAAACGGAATTTTTCCATAAAAAGGACCCTGGAAAACCTACAGTTTCTATAAAAGATTGACTTTAAACACCATAGTGGCTTCAGACTAGTCCCAGGTAACACCTAATGCCAGCAAAAACAAAATCCGAAACTTACAGTGGTTGCCAGACCTGGAAATAGGCCAAAAAACGTCAATATTTTGAATTTTTCGGATTTTTGGTCACCCTGACCCACTGCACATTTTGGGAGAGAAATCCCGGGCGTTTCCCAGCTACTTTGGGTCCTACTAACATGATGTAGCCTACATAGTGGTTTCCGAGTAACACGCCGAAAAAAATTTTTTGTTGCGCTGTGTAATATCTGTACAGCGTTGTCATACTCCTTTCGTCCCGAATTTAGGTGACGTTAAACCTAAGTCAATTTATCTACGTTTATTTTCGTAAATTTGAACTATCAATTTACGGATATTATCGCAAGTTGATTTTTGTTGTACTATCAATGTGATTGATGGGGAATGTGCGGGTCATATGACTCGATAGAAACTAATAATTTGATGCAGGTGACGTAACAATAAATTACCATATAGGATTATTACCGTAATAAAGCTAGTCTCGAACGTGAACTAAAGCCTGACTAAAGCAGTTGATTAATATACAGGGTGTTTCACTATAGGTATAGTCCCCCCAAAGAATCGACTACGGTATATTTTTCTTACCACTCTGCCTATAGAAACGTGATGTTCGGTTTAAAAGTTACCTTAATATAGCTTAGTTCATGGGAATGTCGGACAATTCACAATAAATGCTGTAATTGACCTTCGACGACCTACACACATACTCGAATGCGACTAGGCGCGAATCTCCTTATTATCGAAGGCCCTCCAGAAAATATCCTCATATACATGGTCCAGATTGCAGCATTGATGCCATCGATGTTGGAAAGTAACGGTTGCTTTCCAAGTCTTCTATAACGTATAGAAGCACATTGTTGTAAGCACAACTCTTCAAATATCCCCATTCGCGGCTCTTTTGACAAGTGAAAATATAGGATACCCAGTTTCTTGTGACTTCATCATAGTGACTTTTTCGGTCATTCCAGCAGCCTGTACTTCACCTTTTTGATTATTTTTTTTCTTAAGTCTGTAAAGGAGGTCATCTAACACTGAATATATTATGTTGCTCATGGCAAAATGTAAAATATGGAATTGTGCAAAAAAAATTATTATGCTTTTAAAAATATTAAACACTAGAGAGCTAAAATCAGTGAAAAATTGTTCGTACTCAGATCGAATCAGACAAGTTTCCATCCTATGCGAGGGAAATACATTGAAAATTGTCCCAGGACCAAACAAAAATTGGAAACGTTTCCGTTGCATCCAGTGGGCGCTCTAGCATAAGTTGCACTCATGACACTCAAATTCATTTTTATTTTTGGGACCCTATCGAAAGTGGATTGTTTACCATGATTTTATTTCTGTCCCTCCAAACTGTTGACCACCTGACCATAAGTCCAAACGTGCTAGGTAGTTTATCTCTCCCATCACTTTCACCACCCATGTACAGTACAATGCAAACTGACCACACTTCTCAGTGTACTCGTATGATATGAATCCATATTGCAGCTTATTCAAGAAACGTCGTTTCAAAAGTTACGGCAGCAAATAGTTGTACCAAAGTCGTAACAAAGGCACTATGTTGAATTAAAGTGGACACACGCACATTTATGATTTCTCCATACGGGTATAGTTGATTGGTTCTAATATAAAGGGCAATCATGCAAGCTTAATACAAATGAAGATCTGATCTACAGAGCAATCAGGCACATTCGTTCAAAATTGAGAGAAGCATAACTATGTAATGCAGTCCTCAATAGTTTTGATAGCCATTTTATAGCTTTTATGCGAGATAAAATTTCAGAGAAAAATTATCTCACAAGAGATATGCTGCAATATTCAAACTTTAAACTTTTATATTTCAAAATCATTAGATTGTGACTATAATCGTCCTGTCTTCAACTGCAGCGTTTGATTATGAACTATGAAGGATGACATTTTACCTAACGAAACAGTTACCACGACGTCTGTAGGGTGGGTCCGGCTGCGTGAGGGGCTGTAAGATATACGTGGCACACCATTTTGAGGCCATTTTGACGGTCCTCAAAATCGTTATGTTTGCAAGGTAAAAGGTCAACGACAAGCGGAGGCCTTGAGGGGTGTCGTGTGGGGAAAATCTGGCATGGTCCGCAAAAGAAAGGTTGTCCAAAATATGGAAAAAGTTCGCCCCCCCCCCCCAACCCCCCAAGTTCCAACACAGGATGGCTTGTCACGCAAGAATTTTTATCGGCCCAGTTTTCTTGTAAATAATGTCATTGCAGAAAGAATATTTCTGACACACGCGTATCAGCAAAGAGTACAACTAATATTTGTGAACACGCACAGAAATCATAAGCAAAATGTCAAGTATAGAAAACATTTCAGCATAATATTATAGTTGTCTATTATTATTATTATTATTATTATTATTATTATTATTATTGTTGTTGTTGTTGTCGTTGTTGTTGTTGTTGTTGTTGTTGTTGTTGTTGTTGTTGTTGTTATACCGAAGCAGGTTGGTGTGGTGGTCGGGAGCTCCTGGGTTCGAATCCCGGGGCTGGCAACCCTGACTGTGGTTTTCTGTGGTTTTCCACGGTCCTCCAGGATAATTCCGGAGTTGTTTCTTTTCTTCCCTATCCTTGGCCCCATCTAATGGTGGTACTCCACCCCCTCCCCCTAATGGAGCGCCGATTCTCCTAATGGGGTATAAATAATTATTATAATTATTATAATTATTTTTTTATAATATTTCATTTTCATTTTTTATAAAGTAGTACCTTACACTTCATGCACCATCATTAGCTTATTAAAAATCACTGCAGACCGCCCTATTGCTGCACCCTCTTATTCCCTCAGGAATACTGCGGAACAAACTTCCAAATGCCATCACACATCGACCATTCAGACTGCGTCGTCATCATGTCGCAATATTTCCATCCAAAATAGCGAGTCCCAAAAAAGCCGCATCCCAACGGTCGCATAGCATTCCAGAGCAATCCCCTGGACATATAGGCTGCCTTTATTTGCACGCGACTGTTAAGGAGCTGTTGCTGCACCTGTAGAAGCCACCTGTTCCTTAGCCACACTTGTCGGATCGATCTTCACGATGATATTTAATTGGCCCTTGATATGGAATCGATAGGGGTAGAGTATAAGGAAGAAAGAGGGTATATAGTGAAAGAGGTGTTTCCACCCAGAAGGTACCTCCAGCTTGTAGTGGCGAGGACATCGATCCTTTTTTTCTCTCCATTCTTCTCATTCCACCAGCAGGCCCCGGGTGTACAGAAAAGGCCACGGTGGGCCAAGGTTCAAATCGACCCCGTATACACAATCCCATTCTTATCGCCTCGTTTGTACTGCTCCCATTTGCTATACGATGTCTACTGAAATTTTCAGGCCTCATTTTTCGTTGACACAGTCACGGTCCTAGGAATATGGCCGAAGTGTTGACGTGGATTGCAATATTCTGGAAATGGTCACAATGTAGCATTGTATTGCCGAGAAGGGGGAGTTGAAATGCTAAGAATGATGGTAGATTAGGAACTATTACCATTTCATGTACAAGCACGTTATATTGTATTATAAATGAGGTAGATTTACGTAGAAGGTGACAACATGTAGCACGCTACTACAAACAGTGTTGGTTCCTATAGCATGTTGAGATAATGACAGCTAAAAAATAATATCTCGAATTTATTTTAATATAATTATTACAACCACTCCTGTATAACGTGGATGTGAATGTACATTGCATCATGATAAACATTACTAATGATGACTATGCAGACTATAGTACGAAACCCCTTAAAGGGACACTCCACTCGAAAAACAAGTTTGGCTCTAAAAATCGGGGGGAAAAATCCTGAATCCGACGGTGCAATCCGTTTTTCGCTACGCGGAACGGTAATCCCAGGGCGAGGTGTCAAAGTGTGTCGTATGCTAATGAGCGGCGCCGCCACGCGGGGAACAGGGGCACTGGAGAGCTGCACCGCTCTGGGATAGGCCTAAGCGCGTGGGCAGGCGGGAGCAGCCCTCCAGTTCCCAAGGTCCCGAGGGCGTCGCTGGCGGACGGCCAGCTTCTAGCGCACAATTTGAATTTCCCCACTTTGACCCCTCGCCCTGGGATTACCGTTCCGCGTAGCGAAAAACGGATTGCACCGTCGCATTCAGGATTTCCCCCCCGATTTTTAGAGCCAAGCTTGTTTTTTGAGTGGAGTGTCCCTTTAAATCCTTCATATGCGTCGTTATCCATTGTCTACAGGAAATTTTTTTCAACTACTCTTTCCTATTGAATTGTTCACGAGTAGTTGCCTAATCGACTGCAATATGACCATATTAGTCCATTCGTTCGAATTTCTCAATCTCGGACGATTCAAGGAAGTACATCGCAATCACAACCGAAATTGACCCACAAAAATCCTTTCACAACCCTTACCTACCAGTCCACATTTTGATCGATAACCTCCAAATTCGGTCACATTTTTTTAGTGTCTTATGTAAAGACACGAAATTGTGCTTTCCTCCAGTTGACCTTTCTTTTACCACCCCTCTTTCAAGTGGCATTGGATTGTTCTTCGCTAATGGAATAAGAGATAAGTGAATGGGAGGCAACGTCCAGTAAGCACGCGATGCAAGTGGACATGAGAGGTTTTCTTTTCTTCGCTGCAACAGTTTCCTATGTCCGGAAACCTGTAGGAGATTGTCGTCAACTCACGAATGATACAATGTGAAAAAAAATGAAACAAATGACCCAGAACCTTGACCTTTCAGGTTGGGCAGCGCCAGCTCGTTGGAGAGGCTGATGGGCTCTGAAGGAGAAGGAGACTTACCAGAAGAAATTGCTGGTGCAGACAATATCAACGTGGTTGTCAGGTATATCTTCATGTCGTGACTTTTACCTATACAAGGCGACTACTTTTTTTTCTGTTCTATGCGGGTCAATATCAATCTTTTCTATTATTAGTGACACAATTTGAAACAGTCTGCTTGAAATTGGAGTTAAAAAAATATGTCGAATAGAATTTCTTATATTTAGAATCACCTAGATTCTAACAAATTGTACTCGCTAATTAAGAACACTAACAATTGATATCCTCCAAAGGTCGAGACCCTTAAACCCAAAGGAAATCAACGAAGGAGATGAGTATGCGGTTCGATTCCCTGGTGAGGGTCAAGTGTATGTAGAGATGGGACCAGGCCAGAAGAACAAAACATTCACCTACAATGTGGTCTTCGAACCGGAGTCCACTCAGGAGGACGTCCTGGAGCACTCGGGGGTCAAGAAGCTAGTGGAAATGGCACTAGATGGTTTTAACTGTACCATCTTTTGTTATGGCCAGACAGGTTCCGGAAAAACCCACACCCTCACGGGGCCCCCTAATTTGGTACGTTCAAACTAATCTCATTTACATCGAGATACATGGCGTGACCACCGGTTGGCATTTACCAACTTATATTGACCAACTGGTTTCTATGTTGCTTTTGTTTCTGGCCTTGACGCCAATGTGTGGAATTTCAGGAGCATTCCCCCGGAAATATTTTTGCTATCCAGAGTCATTAGCCAGCAGTTTCAATATTAGGTCATTGCTCCCAGGAAATGAAAAGTTCAGATGAGATAATCTTGACCTAGTATTGAACTCCGGTGCATGCCAAGAACCCTTCCATCATAAGTTTCAATCAGAAGGGCGTGGAAAACATTAAGTCCACTAATTTTCTTTTTTTCTTCTTCTGTTCCTTCCTTCCTTCCTTCAGTTCAAGGCCAACCCGAACCCTTTCGCCGAGGGCCACGGCCTCGTCTTCCGCTCCTTCGTCCACCTCTTCCAGCAAGTGGGCAATAAGAAAGAATGTCAATTTGTTCTTCGAGCCTCCTTCCTCGAGATCTACAACGAAAAGGTAATTGCTATGGACAGCATGTCACTGTCAAATTGCTCAGAAGCTACTCGTTACCTTAGCATACCATGGTCAAGTGTCATATTTGAAAGGCTCGTGCTGGTACTGGCGATCTGGATTCTCCTGCATGACGTGCAGCTCCTGGACAAGCGATTCCTTATGGTGGCCATGGCTAGACAATAGTCTGCCATAATCCTCTATTAATTAATGTCGATGGCATTGAATCCCACCCCTTTCCCCTCCACCAACCATATCATATATGCATATTAGCATGTCAATTACGAATACTAATGATTCTGAAAAGAAAAAAAAAACATTGTCACTCTAATATTGAGCTCGTGTCCTACTGGTTGTGAATACATGATGACTCCCCCTTTCCGCCCCCCTCCCCCGTTTCTACCCACGCACATGGTATGCCTTTTGCAGTCGATTCGGTCACCCGGCAACGGCCCTGTTTGCCCGCCGTTTTCAAAGCAGTTGTGACGTCATATATGAAGGGGGGGAGGGAAGGGTGCGGATTCAGGTATGCTCCTATATATGCTTAAATTCAGAAGAAAGTTGTCTAAAACCTATTTTACATGACATGGAACAAACACTGAGTTAGATTCACTCTTGCACACTATTGATCAGGATGGATCCATTTTTTTTTGACTCAGAAGTGCCTTCACACTGGGATTGGTTTGCATGTTGTGCGTGCAAAACGTCCATGCCAACGAAAAGTCTGCTGAGGGGTGGAGGGGAAGGAGGAGGGAGAAGGAGGGGTGTCAGGGGAATTCTAAGTCAACACGTGAACTGCACCGCAGAGTACGAATTAGAATGCCGGAAGCATTCTTAGTTTTCCAAAATTAACGGGTTATTAGGGAAGGTTATTTAACCATAGTGGTCAGAATATGGATCGAACTCTGATTTATTAAACTTATAATATAAGTTTAATAAATCTTTCGATCCATATTCTGACCATCCATATTGTTGCTTTGAAATGAAGCAACGTTGCAAAATTCACGTGCATTACACACATTTGAGCCGCACAATGGCCATCACTTGACTATGAGTTGATTCCCACGTAAATTATCGGACTCCGGTTTACGACACCGCAAAAAAGGGACAAGCTTAAATGGACAAAAGCGGTCGAAAACCATAGCGAATCGACCATAAATCAGCCCATTAGTTCCGCTAGCAAAGCAGCTGTTGTGGTAGTAGCTTGACCTACCCCACATGGTCCTACCCCAAACCCTCGTTCCCCTCTCCCTCGACGTATGTAACATACACGTCATGATGTGTGTGATTGTTCCCCCCTCAACCACTTATTTCCCCCCCTCACAGGTGATTGACCTCCTGAATCCAGGGACAGCCAGGAAGCCACTGGCTGTCAGATGGTCCAAAAAATCTAGAGGATTTTTTGTGGAGAACCTCTTTACTGTTGAGTGTCAAGAACTTGATGACCTCTTGGCTGTTCTTGAAGAAGGTGATTATGATGGATTGTTTGAATCGCACATTTTAATTGCGAATATCTTCCAGGCCTAAGGAACCGAGCTGTCGGATCGCACAACATGAACGAATATTCAAGCAGGAGCCATACAATTCTGACCGTCTATATTACCTCCGAGCAGCAGGTACAGTGTCCGGGGTGTATAAATAAAACCGGGACTGGTCTTTTATCTTTAAGAACACGCCTCTAGGGAACACGAAAGAGTTTACGTGATGCCCGGAAAGAAATATTGTGCACGCAATTCGAACATATTCGCTTTAGTCTGGGGTACTATAATTTACCATTATGTGATCAGGGTTTTAGTTTGAAATTTTGGTAGTACCCAAAATGGGCGTAACCGGAAGTATAGTCTATGGGTTGCGGTCGAACGCCTTATCGGAGCTACCAAATGTCAATCAAAATTCTCGATTGTTCATTGAGCAAAATATTCTCATTTCGAATCTAAACATGCCTTTTTGCATGCAGCTTTATGCAATATTGAGAACTGCGCCCTTTTTGTTAGGGTATGAAGTCCTCTAAAAATGGCAACCTCAATTATTAGAAAATGTTAATTGATACATAATTATTGTTTTATTTACTGCAAGTATTGTCAACAAATATCATTGTTTTTTTACGTACATATTATGCTTGTTTAAATTCCAGACTGGAGTCAAACTACTGTTAGATAAAATGGGCTTCAATCGCTTATCATACTAAAGAAACAAATGTGCGCTAGGGGAGGTTACGACCGTGACACTATAGACTACTCTGCCTGAACGTCGGTTGCCAAATCTCCAATAATATAATAGTTCCCCATGAGGGCCTCTGAACTCATTTATTTTCCATGTATCATTGCTGACGGAAATAACCCAAGTAAATGCTTGCGTGACGGTCTGTCCGAACGTGTGACTTCCCAATAAGCATTTACGTACGTTTGACGTACATATTACGACTCTAAATGATGTATTTCAATGATAGGTTACATAATGACACAATTTCAAAATGTTCTTAAAATTGATAAAAATTTTAAAATGTCTCAATTATAAAATAATACTTTATTGGATTGTATTACTATATCGTTACATAAGTAGTTCTTACAACACATTCGCTGAAATGTCACTCAACAATATTTTAGGCATCCGAAGAAGGCGTCTTCATTTCAAGACACGGCAAGCTAAACTTTGTTGACTTGGCCGGTTCCGAAATGACCAAGAAGACTCAGAGTGAAGGAAAGACTCTGGAGGAAGCCAACAACATCAACAAAAGTTTAATGGTGCTAGGATATTGTATCGCTTCATTAAGCGATCCCAAGAAGCGTAATGGACACATCCCGTACAGAGACAGCAAGCTCACCAAGCTTTTAGCTGACAGCCTTGCTGGAAATGGTGTCACATTAATGGTCAGTAGTCAGCATGGCGGTGGTTCACATGGCTTGTACTTACATATGTAATATTGTTACAGATCGCTTGCGTTTCTCCAGCGAGGTCTAACATTAGTGAAACGCTCAATACATTGAGATATGCTGCTCGGGCTAAGAGGATTCGCACAAAACCAGTCATAGTCATGGTGAGTTTTTCGACCATATTTTTACAACAATTTTTTGACACCGTGTTGCTTAGGATCCTCGGGAGGCGCTCATACTAAGTCTCAAGAGGGAAGTCAACACTCTTAGGAACGAGAATGAACACTTGAGAAATCTTCTGGATGTCAAACCAAGTGGGGCACCACTAGGAATTGCAGGAGCGCCAGCCCTTCTATCGCTAGGTACTATTGTTGGTTCATGCTTTTGGCACGTTTATATTAAACGTTTCTTTTGTGTACAGCTACCCGTGTTGGTACGCCACCATCGGCTGACCTGGACAAACTGCGTCAGCTGGAGAGTGACAAACTGGCTGACATGGTCCATGACTACCTGGTAGAGAATGAGACTCTGAGGAAAGAAGCTTCTGAGCTTGCTTCAGTTAGGGACGTACTTCTTCGCGACCAAGAACTGGTGTGTCGAGAGAACGAGCGGTTGCTCAAGAAGCTGGAGGACGTCAACTCGTAAGTGCTTGGTGTTTCTTATCGCCAATACATGTTTCATGTTTCGCATCCCAACAGCGTCTGCATCCGGTCTCCCATCGCTCCTGTGAGACCAACATATTCGGCCGAAATGCTCAACCTGTCTTTAGCGGCGTCTCCCGAGAGGCCTCCGGATAGGCCGTCGTCGGTGGGTTCGCCTATGACCAACGTCTGGACCAACTCTGAAGCTCCGGCCACCACCAAGCTGAAGGACCTCTTAGGAGGTCCCAGGTCGCCAAGCCGCCTTGGAAGGACGCCACCGTATTCGGCCAGCAACGGGTCAGCTCCTGGAACGTCTTCGGGAACAGCCAACGCGCCTCATCGACTCCCGGACTCTGTTCGGAAGGAAATGGACAAGAGGCTCATTGGAAAGAGGTACTTGTGAAGTGTTTCCACTCTCGAATGGTGTTACAACCTATGTGTTTCAGTATGAACAACATTGCTGACTCTTATCGAGAGAAGGCCCACCGTCGTCAGAACTCATGGGAAGGCAGCAGAGACAGCGGCGATGCCACACCACCATTGCCACCAGTCAAAGGGAAGCGAGTTCCCACTACTCCTGAATAAGTTATTGGGTACGTACACGACGTGTAATCCCAATCTGGAACATACTTAAACCAGTTTTTACCTCCAGGTAACTGGTGTACGGTCATATAAAAAGGGTGCGACGATACTCCGGAGACATTACCCACTCACCGCATCACCACTCCGGGGCAATGCCATTTGGGCTCACTTTGCCATCACATTTCCTCGTCGTTATTACAAGTGTACTTATTTGACTTCATCCTTAGGGGAATAAAAAATCAGCGTTGATCGCCTTTTGGGAAGCCTTGGTCACTTTCTCTCAATGTCCCTTGGTTTATCCTAGCAGTTAGGCAGCCCACCGAACAACAGTGGTGCATGGGTAGCTCTTGAGTGTCAGGATGTACTGTACGTGAGAAGTGTACTGTACAGAACAGTACCATACATCCGGCCAGTACGTTAATCATAATTATATCAGTAGACATAATTATGCTGCTATTGTATTATTTTACTGTAAGAATCATTATTATTTTGTGAACGATATAATCGGCCCAGATGTGCAGCCCGACTTTTGCGGTCATGCTCTGAATAGTGAAAGTGAGAGTACGGCGCGGTACGGCGCATGTATCTAGTGGGGTGACACACTTCCGGCAGGGGGCGCATCGATCGGCCACCGTGGACCATTCTCTTCGGCAGGAAACAGCAGCAGGTGGGAGATTTCTCTCTGTCTCAGAGCAGGGAAAGATGGCGCCCTGTCCTCGCTGTGATGGTGCCGACTATCAGACACGGCTGCTGGAAGTCCGCACGGAGTTGCTGGAGATTCTGGAACTGTGCAAGGATGCTGAGATGAGCAGGAAGGAGATGAGGAGCGTTTTCCAGCCGCTAATGTCCAGGCAGATGGTGGAGGAGGATGCTCCTTCTGGTGGGGTTGGTAGGCGACGTCGCAGGCCGGGGCGTACCATGGCGGTGGCGGTGGTGCTGGTGGCCATGCTGATGATGTCTTCGGTGTCCACCATCGTCAGGGCCAAACTGACCGAGTTGCTTCATGCGCACGTCAGGCTGGCGCTTATTGCTGTGAGTTATTATGGTCGATTGGTTTTATGAAGGTTCACCGCCACTGTTTTTTGCGGGACTGACATGAGAATATCAGGCGCCTGTCACTCAGCCAGGGGGCATTCAATATTTTTCATCCATGCCAATATATTAGCCACATGAGCTGCACCATATTGTACAGAAGCAATCAAATATTATAGTGTCGAATACATACCATTTTGTTAAGTAAAAATCGGGCATTTGGTAAAGTTTTCAGTGCTTGTATGATGGTTCACAAGTATCACGGTAAACACGACAATATGATTGTGCTACATTTCCAGGCTGAATTATGTGATGTATTTTATTTAAATAACATTAATTTGGAATTGTGTTTTCACACACAATCACAATCAATCACGGCATTTTCCCAAGATGATGTAAGGCAATAGTATAATTTTTAAAATCCTGAATTCTTTATATTAAATCATGGAAAGTAATGGACAATCTCATATGACGTGTTTTAGTAATAAAGTATGCATTTCCCCCCTGTAAGGGATTTTTCCTGTAACGTAAGGTTTTTTTTACGAAATGCCATATTGCTAAATAGAGTACCTGCGTTCTTAAATTTCGTAAGTTTATTTCCTTAAAAAAATTGCATTAAATAATTTGGGGCTTCTGATACTCTCACTCTGAAAAGCATTACCAGTACTGGAAAGAAGAGTGCTAAGTTTTCTCTCAGTGCTACTTGAAAGAATCAGTGACAGTACAATGTGCTTCAACACATACTATAATATCTACGAGAAAAATGATTTGAAAAGGGTGACAGTACCGGTAATGAAAGAAATACGATCGAATTTTTTTTGCCATAACATGCAACAAATCATTTTCACTTTATTAATCATTAACAAAGTTGTGCTACCATGTATATCACATTACGAGAAATATTCAAGTTGGTTTTCAACAAGATTAGAAAGGATATAAAATCTCCAAGTGAATAAAGCCAACTTATGTAATAGACTATACAGGTATAGATTGGCTAAAGACACGATCACGTCATAAATAATAATATTCCACATTATTTTTGAAGATGCTGCCACACTGGGACTGGACTAACCTGTACTACTCCAAGTGCATCATGCGTAACCCTTTCTTCGACGACGACGTCCTGACTGAAGACGACTGCTCTGTATGCGAATCTTTGGAGAGCTTGGAGCGAGTGAAAAACGTGTCCACTCTAGTCGAGTCGTTCTTGGCCCAGGAGACACCATTTGTGGTCAACGACGCCATGGACGACTGGACTGTCATGGGCACGGATGATCTCTGGTTTGATAACATCACCCAGGTACTTATAGTGCCTTCAGTCATATGCCTCTAGATGGGCACAGGACCTCCCATAGTGTGACATCAGTTGTGATTGATGTCGGAGTGGTCAGTGCCCAGTCTAGTAGCATACAACTGAATATGTTTATCCCTAGTTAAAGGCAATAAACAATGCTCTCCTCAGCCCTTCCTGCAAGAAGAGCGTCTGCGCAACACTCGCCCATGCACCCTGTCGTCTAACGTGCGTCTCCCTCCCAGAGATCTCCAGGCTTTCCTGAGGTCCCTTGGCCCCCATCGCCGCCACTGGTTCGTGCACTGGTAAGACACTCTGAACAACCTCTACTTTCGGTACCATTCACGCATCTGTCCTCTTCTTCTAGGGAGAACTGCCACAAAGAGGCGGCCAAAGTCGTACGTAGATTCTACCAAAGGCCGTACTTTCTGTCCCGGTATTTTGATCTGACCGGGAGCAACTGGGTTCTCATGGCTTCAGACTTCCGAGGGAGAGTGTACAAAGAGGTAAAAGGAAACTTGCTCCGTAGATATAATATGTATCCCAGGCCAAGGCAGATAAATGCAAGTGATTTGTTCAGATTGCACCGACGGACAACCTGATGTTAGTTGCCCAACTCCGAGGCTTCAACCACGTCAGGCTGGTGCCGAAAGACCCTTGTCGAGGACTGTGTCCAGAACTCACTGACATTCTCACCGAAGGAGAAATGCGTATGTTGCCTGTGTGTTATGAGTGTATATGTGTGTGTGCTCGTGTTTAATTGTCTAATCTCATTGCAGTGGTGTTTACCAAATTTCTGTGGAGTATGGAGTACATCCCAGGAGAGGACTCGGACAACCTGGCCTTTGCCATGGAAGTCCGATGGCCCGCTTTTGGGTGACTACCAACGTATTCCCTATATAACTTATTGGTGTGTAATGGCTGCAAGGTCAACAACTTGGCAGTAGACTAATAAATCTATTTGACGACCTACCACTCCTTTTGATCTGACACCCTGACAGGAGATCCTTTGTTGAATTTTGCATGGTGCATATACCCTTAATGCTTTGAAGGGGGTTGGACAGGAGTGTGGAATGAATGAAGCTGGATTGATCCATCCACCGACAAGAGGCTTTATCGCACACTGAGGCCCAAGAGCCGGGCGGCCACAACAGTACGAAACACTCGCGCGAAACCAAAGGCACATGAGATGAGGAACGGGAGGTGAAGCAAGCGTATAGGGACGAGGTAATAAAAAAACGAGTAGGGTAATATAACAGACGAAATTTAGACGGGTGGCCAGGTGGGGGTTGTTGTAGAGGAAGATAGATAGAGAGATAGATAGAGCCGGAGACAAGAGAAAACTGGACCCAGAGATGTGTTTGTGCTTGAATTCCACCAACCATTGAAACAAACGAACCATCCATAGGACGACCACCACTGTTGACACCAGCACCAGCACTGCCGCCACCCCACCCCCATCCCCAGTCTCACTTTCCTAGCCCAAATTTCATAAAGATGAGCTCTTTTCCCTTGGAGAGGAGATTGTCCACTTGGGTGGTGCCCTCTCCGGCAATCTCGGTGAACTTGGCCATGAGGTTGGCACCGCCCGAGGCAGCAGCGGCCATAGGGGTGGCCGCTGCGGAAGGCGAGGGGGCGGCGGCGGCTGCTGGGGTGGTGGCCCCTACAGGCTCAGGGGCCACCATCTCTGGCACCACGGCGGGGATGCCCTTCTGCGCCCGGGGGCTGAGCCGCCGGGCCAAGGGCGTGACTGAGGGGTCCGTGCCGGTGGCGGCTGCTGGGCTGCTGGCCACACCGACGGCGGTTGGAGAGGCAGTGGTGGTGATGGCAATCGTTGGCACTTCATCCATCATCATCATCTCTTCTTCCGAAGACCTCAAGCCTCTTCTTCCGCCTCCCGAGGCTCGTTCCTGCCAGTCCTGCCAGGGGAGGCAAAACGTGTAATGGCCGCAACAGCCTCAACGTCAGAAGTGAACATACCTGATCTCGTCTGGACCGATGCTCTCTCCTTCGGTCGTCCAAAGGGTCTTCGTCCCACTCCCTACCAGCGCTCCGAGGGTGGTGCTGCTGGTGTGGTGGTTGGCGTTGATGGTGCGGCGGCTGCTGGTGGTACAGGCCTCTCTCCTCCGCTTCTCTTGCTCTCCTCGCTGCCTCCTACTCGCGGAGTACGGGGCATGGCGGCAGGAGTAGTAGGTGTAGGGCAGTGGTAGATTGTTTGAAAAAGAAAAAGAATCGCACGGGCCTGTGTGGTTGCTCTCTGGGTCGCCACGCCAGAGGCGGACCAGGGTCGTGTGGGCGGTGCGCCTGTGCGTGTTCCCCCCGTGCACATGCACAAGAGCCAATCTTCTCCCAAGTTCTCTCGACTTATTCCTTGTCTCTTTTCCTTTTCACCCACTTTTGAAGCTCCCACCGCGGACGTGCTCATGCACCCAACCCAACATCTACCGGCTACAGCTAAGCTAGGCCCACTGGCCACATGCAGCAAAAGCCAAAGCGCCCGGTCACCTCCCGCTTACTCTGCAGAATTCCACAAGGCGCCTTTGTCTGCCACCTTCAATTATTATCAGATATTGGTTTTTTGTCCATTGACCTTGGAAGACAAATGTGAAATGGTGAAATTTTATCATAAAATTGGAGTTTCTTCAACGCGATTGATCTTTATTGACACTATGCTGGAATCTCGTCCTTTTCTGCTGTACTTCATTGTATTGGAAGCGAAATTGAAATGTGTGGAAAAAAGTGGCATCATTATACAGCATTCACCATGCATTTTAGGTTCCTCTGATTAGTTAAAATGCAGAAACCCATTCCGATTTATATCAGAAAAAGTCTCGCGGTAAATAAATTCTGCCTCGCGGCCGAAAAAGCATCAGTACAGCAGAAGTGGCATGTTAATAAACATGTGTCCAATACCGCAGGAATAAATTCCCTGGTGCTGATCAACCTGAATTACGCGCTGCTACGGTTAATTTACCGCAAATCACGGAAGCAATCGATTCCTTGTAGGAAGTGATGTCCATTTGAAACAGATCGACCGTTCAGTGCGGGAATACTGCGCAATTGCTAACTCGAGTGTGCCAAGGCCATTAGTATAGCAAAAAGGTATGATATATGCAGCGAGTAGCGGGAAGTGGCCAATGGGCGGCGTCGGAAGGCCGAAGACCCCGACAGCCATCCACTTACCTCGCGCTCTCTAGGGTCTACGGGGAAGGGACAGGCATCTAGCAAAGAGAGAGACACATGGGAGAGACAGATTAGTGGCAGGGGCTGCAGCGGACAGAGCTTGTTGCGTCTCGGTCCCTTCCCAGTGTAGAGGGCAGGTGGTGGTGGTGGTGGTGGTGAAGGTGACACATAGAGGAAGAGATGAGGTACCGAGGTGGTGAGGGTGGTGAAGGTGTCGGTACCCAAGTGATGGAATGTGAGAGAAGGCCTAGGTGGAGGTTGGATGTGATTTGCCATGGCCAACAGTGATCAGTGGGGCGTTGTTACATTACTACTAGTGTTAGTAGTTCTTGGTATAGTTTTGTGGTATTGTGGTAGTAGGTGGTATTGATGGTGGCAGTTGCGAGGAAGAGGAAGCGTCTTGACGTCGGCAGCGTCACTGTCGCTTCCGTCAGTCCGTCCCCACCCAGTCAATGCAAACACCGAACAATGATCAGAGAGAAAGAAAGAGCGAGAGATAGAGAGAGAGAGAGAGGGAGAGGGAAAGACAGAGGAGAAATAGCAGATAGACAGACACCCATGCGCCATGATAAAGACGCCACTGTGCAGCTTGGGCTCGGTTGCTTTGGTGTCTCTGTAACGTGACCTCCTGGCACCCCGCCCCCAAACCTGTGCCCCGCTCACACTTTGGTTCTTACCCGCCTTCACTAGCGAGCATCAAAAAGTTCCTGCCTGATTCTTTCTTCTCCCAAACCGCTGCCAAAATTTCTGCCCCCTTCTCATGTACAAAAACAATAAGAAATTATGCTTAAAAGCAAAACAAAAAAAAATAGTGTGTACCTCTCCTTGCCAAAAATCTCTTACACTTTTCCTTTCCTTCCCAAGCCTCTGTTCTCTTGAGCAATGTCTTCCTCTCATGAATTATCAATTGTGGATGTCCACCAACGACGATCAACAGATATCCAAGTAATATGCGTCATTTGTGGACATCCATTCATCATGTTACAAAAAATTATCAGGTAGTTTGTTTGCGTCAGTCCTGTCACAAGGCATGGATGATTTATAAGTGGTATACTTTCAGTGATCTCTACAAATAAGTTTCTAAAACTTTGAATGTGGAAGAAAGGTCGTTAATATAGACAACTACAAGCAGACATGTCTACGGAAGAGTAGAATGTAATAACTTCTATGAACTCATTATGGGTCTTGAAAGAGAAAGGAAACTTTTGACAAAGGAACACATAGTGAATATAACTCATATGAGGAAACTAGGCAATAAAATTGGAAATAACTAGGCTGATCTTGCCATCTATATTTCCCCCACCCAGTAAAGAACCAAACAAACTTTTTCGTATATAAGGGAGAAGTAAGTCTGGGTCCTGGAAAACAAGACCATGGGCTGGCTGCCATGGAGACAGACAAACATGGTGACGGAGACCAAAGAATGAGGTTAGGAACTTAATGATGGACCCAGATAACATGTGTATGACAGTCCCCTCCCGTCCTCTCCTACCCTACCAACAGGCTCACCTCGACGTCGCTCCCGCCCTTCCCTAGGTGGCGGAGGGGGCCCTCGGGCCCCGGGGCCTTGTCCCCTCTCCCGAGTTGCCCCTCCTCCACCCATGTGGCGCCTATCGTAATCCGGAGGCGCCTCCGCCAAGAAGTTGGATGGCACCAGTCCTCGTACGCCATTCAGTTCCCCCATGTAGAAGCCGTCGTCGTCCATGTCGCCGTACACAAAGATCACGTCGCCGGTGCGGAACGACAACTCCACCTGCCGCAGTGGGGCAAAAAGGGCCACAGGGCAAAAGGGCAACCGGCAATGCTGCCGGAGGAGGTAACACTTTTCTCACACTCTGTGGTTGCAAACTGCAAAGTTTAGGCCAACATACCGATCGTGACTTAAACTCAAGCGGCACTAAAAATTCCAGTACCAAATACCATACAGATGAAATCTAAGCTTTGCAGTGTACAGAAGAGAAAGGTGTTGCACACACATGGTAAGTAAGAGACTAAACATTTTAGCAGCATACTTCGGCATCCACGTTGGGGGACAGCTCTTGCGGATCGTAGTCATAGAGAGCCACCATTCTCTTGACTGGCATGTTGGCATAAATGTCACCCCACCGGTCCCTGCCAGGCTCAACTACCTCTTGCTGCAGAGTACAAACCATGAGTAAGCAGGAGGAACCTGGGCATGACACCACTGGTCTTTTTACCTCTGACACCATATTGCAAGGAACAAAACCTCTTCGACCTCCAGCCTCCCCCCAGTAGAACCCATCCGCGTCCTTATCGCCGTACACCTTGATAATCTGCCCCTCGTGGAAAGGCAGCTCCTCCTCGCATGCGTCCGGATTGGGCGACATGGTCTGCGGGTCGTAGTTGAAGAGCGCCACAAAGAGCCTGGGACGATCCCTCGCGTTTCGGTCCCTCTCCCGAAAGTCATCGGTCCGGTGCTGCCCTCGGGGGTCCTCGTACAACCTCTCCCTCTCACGCTCCAGGGCGCGGTCCCTCTCCCGACCACGCATCTCCCTGTCATGATACGCACTTCACATTCCGACATGTACACCTGCTGACCATTTCAAAGTGGACCTCACCTGTCCCGCATGTCTCTTTCCCGCTCCCTGCCACGCTGGTCATGTGGATGTGGACCCACTCCCTGAGGTGGACCCCGGCGACAACGTTCCCGCTCCCTCTCCCTCTCCCGCTGGATCTGGAGGTCACGCTCCCGCTCCCTGGCCAACTCCCTGTCTCGAGGTCCGAATCCCCTGGATGTCCCTATCCTCCTCCCTGATCTGTCGTACTCCGCTTCTAAACCCGTTTCTTTGATGATCTCTGCAAATGCCACAACAAATTCGGCATTACCTAGAAAGGGGGGCACGGCCATCTGGACATTCAAAAGACCTGTACCTATTGTAGGAATACGACCACGGGGTGGTCCCCTCTGGTGAGGTGGCAGCATCTCCTTGTCGACGAAGCTGTCCTCCATCATCATGACGTGGCGTCTGTCGTCTTCGGGCTGAAACACACACGTACCTTGTGGTTGTCCGGAACGTAACATGGCAAGATACACAACACCCAAAGCTGAACGGATTCACAGGGTAGACAGATAGGTAGATAGAAAGACACCAACAGCCAACAGAGGAGTTACACTTATTACGCGAAGCCTTGGGCCAGAGAAAAACAGTAGGTGAGAGAAGGGGGATAGTCTTGCAGCTCTGTGCGGACCCAGCGGCCTACCTGTACCCGTCGGCGTCGGCGATGGTGATCCATGTCCTCTGGCTCTTCGGCAATGTCCCACAGGCGGGCTCCCCAATGCTGTCCTCCACCACCACCACCCCCTCCTCCTCCGCCTCCACTACCAACTCCCTCCTGTGATAAACAACATTTGCCCCTTCCCTCAACAACGGGCCCCTTCTTGCCCCTACCTATCTGTCTATCCGCCTGGTGTCCCTCTGACCTCAAACCGTCTACACTGGACTGCAACACTTACCTTGCGTAAGCCAACACCTCCTTGGCAGCGTCCCTTCAGCACCTGGGTTGGTACCGAGGCTGCCGTACTGTCCGAAGATTGAGCGTCCCGCGACTTTGTTCGGACAGTCACGTGGCGAGGAGGTGAACCTAGGCGGCCCACCTCAATCAGGGCGTGGTCACCTTTTAAGAGAAGATGACACCAGAATGAGTTGGTGGCAAGGTCTCGCCAAACTAGACGCGGCTTACCAGTGGGGCTGTTCACTTCGGTGACCTTCCGTCCATCTGCATAGACAGCGTAACCGGTGACCGGAGCGCCATTCGAGGTAGCTGCTGACCCGCTGCTGATGGTGACGGGCAGCCAGGTGACCAAGATGGTTCCGTCCTGCGGTCCAGCCTCCACCTGCACGTCCACCGGCGGGTCGGGAAGACCTGCGAATCGGACTGGCCTCAGCCTTCAGTCTCCCGGCCTCCTCCAACTCGAATTTAGTTGGACACCTCCCCTGGCTCTGAATTCAACTAAGCTACGTCAAACCCCATGTGCAAAAAGCCTCACCCTTATGAAGAGTGCGGAATTCTATGTGCGTGGACAGCCTCTCCTTCTGCTGGGCACTCTGCTCGTCGAAATGCGGCGCCTTGATGTTCTTGGCCCGGATCGTCACCCAGTACGACGTGTTGGGCGCCAATCCTACACGTGACCACACCAAGGTTAAGGCAACTCTACGACAACACCGCACCAACCCGGACACTGACCTGTTATGATATGTCTGTAGACGCCGGGTTTCACGGTTCGAACTTCAACGTTGTTGACGCATACGACGTGTTGAAAGTTGGAGTTGGAAGGCAGCCAGGATATGGTAGCGGAAGTGCTGGTGACGTTCGTGGCCCTCACGCAAGAAGGAGACAGAGGAGCGTCCTTCCCGATGACCATCGTGCACGCGTGGTCGCGGGAAGTGCGTCGATGAGGAGTCACTGCACGGACACTTATCCGATGAGGCTAAAATGCAATACCGGTATATATTTTCAACAGTCACGACTCGACTCGACGGAGATGCGCCATGTACTCAAAGATGAAACACTAACCCTGTGCGAGTCCACTCCTTCTACCAGAGCTCTAGTACGATCACATGCTCTGACAGTGCACTTGAGCTGTCCGTCGACATACACGTGGTAGGAGTCGATGGTTCCCGGTGGACACTCCGGAAGGTTCCATCCGATCACGATGCTCTTGTTGAGTTGCCTCTCCAGGGTCAGTTGCCTTGGGGCCGGTACTAGCACCGAGAATAAGAGCGCTGTCCACAGGGACGAAGCCAGAGTTACTGTCCCTCCCCCCTGCCCCTTCTAGGCCCTCTCTCCAAGAGCTTCTCAACGATGCCAGATTTCAACATCCATTTTTAATAATCTCGTGATCAATGAGCCCCAGCTGCTCCATGGAGGTAGGGTTTGCACTATTACATTGAACGTCACCATCTCTAGAGGTGCTACAAGCAGGAATTCATGGACGAATGCTGAATTTTCATGTAATAATGTTTGAGTTGTAGCGTTTCTAAAAATAATTTTCTAGGACGAATTGACAGGAAGTTTCATCCTGGGTTTCACACAACCTCACCCTTGTCCAACGGAAAGTATAGCATGAAGGGGCATTTGGAAATACTCTTCACATTATTTTTTCGATCATGGCACGATGTGATGGTTCTGCACACATCCGTCAATGAATGTGTGACACCCCACTATCTGTTCAACCAGAGAAGCTTACTGACATCACAAGCCTTTCATTGTTGATATTGTTACCATTGTGATGTCAGTACCATTTTCTGGTTGAAGCAATAACCAAAGCGCATTCCTCCTCTATTCTCATGCGGGCAAGAATTTATTTAAAAAATCCCTGTACAAGCAAGCCAGGAGTTGCTTACCCTCGCTCTGCATTTGCCTCTCTGGAAATTCCTCCTCTTCTTCCAGTGTATAATCCAGGTCCAAATAACTATATTCGCTGGGCCGCGAACGAGACATTTCTGAAATGTCATAATTTCGATTAATTGACACGAAACTGATCTTGGGAACGGATCGACTCACCTAACAAAAGATTATGAGCCTCATCGGCGCTATTAAAATCTAGGTCCTGCGGGATGGAAGTCGACGCGGCGTCATCTCCATCTCGAAGGCCCAGCACTACCGTGTGATGAAACTCTAAGAGGTCTTCTCCTCGCAAACGTTGGACAAAGTTGGAGGGAACCAGCCCGCGGCGCCCGTCCAACATCTCACCGTCCAAAAATCCATCCTGTAACACGAGTGCGTTCAGATATGAATGAATTAATAATAAATAAATAATATCTCGCAGATCATACAGAGCGAGAGTATAGGGTATTTCCAATTGAGTTTGCGCGGTAGTGTCATGTGCTGACTATGAACGGATGTTAATATCCTGTTTTGTCTACGAAGAGACGTGGCCGTATCCTGTTCTGGCTAAATGAGCAAACACTTTAATATCCTGTGCTGATGGCTATGAACCGACGAGTGAAATTTCTTCTGACTACTTGTCTATGCTAGAGGAACAGATACGAGGATGTTCTAGTCTAGCTGACAACAACTTCATATAGGTAAGAAAATTCCTCACCTCATCCATATCACCCCATACAAGTACATAGTCTCCAGCGTAAAGATGCAGCTCAGCCTCAGGATTTTCATTCGGCGACTGTTGGAATGGGTCGTACGAATATCTACAAAGGGAGATAAGCAAGTGGTATAGCAGAAAGCACGGAGACCGACAGAGTATGTCTCCAACCTGGCAATGTAGACAAAGCAACAGCCCTTTCCAGGAATGTCCAGCATGTCCGGAAGGCGGTTGTCCGGAAGCATCATATGCTCTGAAAGAGCTGGAATCAGATTGTTGATCGGCGCCATACCAGGAACATTGGCGTTGAGCAAATTGCTATGTGCTGGAACATCGTAAGTACAGGTAACAACTACGCTGTTGCTGACGCTTGAAAAGCATTGATTACGTTGCGGCTAGATTACAACCTGAGATGTTGGAAAAGGGAAATTGCGAGCCCGGATTGGTGAAGCAAGAGTAAAGAAAACAGCTGCATATTGGAAAGAAAGAAAATGGGATTGGTGATTATTGGCAGAGAAGGAGACACTATACAGCTGATTGGAGGAGTGATTGCTCAATTCGTAAAGCATCCCTTCCTTTCCTAAAGGTCTCAAGCTACAATCCCGCCGACGACTGGCGATAAGTACTTGCCTTCCTTGTCGAAATGCGTGGTAATGATGGCAGGCAGCGGTCTCTGCTGGTGGTGGTGCATAAATGTTCCTTGAGGGGCAACAGGCAGTGAGGGCAAGCTGAGTCCGGCCTGCTGCAGCGATGGCCCCGGGGCGACAAAGGTCTGTCCGACAGGGGCCAGCAGAGCAGCCGGATTCCCCGGAGGTGCTTGTTGAAGGATGTTGGGGGGAGGAGGGGGAGGGGGAGGCATAATGGTGGTGGCTCCGACACCCATGCCCATTCCCACACTCATTCCCAGGCCCAGGCCCAGGCCCAAGTCCAAAGTGGGGATTGTTTGTAGGCCCGGAGGCAGGCCCTGGGGCATTTGCGGGGGCTGCTGGGGGATTTGGAGGGGGGTGTCCTGGGACATGAGCCCGGAGTAGTCGCTGCCCATCATCACCATGCCAGACATGGGGTCGCGGCCGCTACTCGAGCTCCCTGCATCCAAATATTCATTTTTACATTCGGACCTTACACTGTCGCAACTCTACCAGTGCTGGGTAGTAGCTAACTGAGTAAAAGTAACGGGCCATAAATAATATTAGTTGGTCGGTCACTTTCTTAACTGTTCTGTGGTTGTTCACCAGGGTGTCATGATGTAGCTCTCAGAGTAATTATAGATGCTAATTTTCGTCCTTTAATTTGACTATTGCCTAATTGTTTTAGTCATTCAAAGCATGTCAAAATATGCAAATATGGCATTAAAATAAATAAAGCTTGTTACTTTTAAATAGTGGCTCACCCAACACTGAGCTCTGCTAACTTTGGTACACTAAACTGTGATTAAAACTAGTTCACTCTTATGCCCCTCCACAACCAGCTTCCGTTTTCGGACTGGCCTTTCCCCCCATATCGAGGCCCATACTTTTAAACGGCTGTTATAACTAATAATAATCATTGCATGATGAAAAAGTCAGTCCGACAAAGTAAACTAGTGGTGGGATGGGCTGTACACAGCTAGAAAAAGACAGTTGCAAATGTATCATGTATTTTCTGCAATCGTGTGCCTTGCATGTAGCTATGAAGCATATTATGGATACAGCCACTGTTCTGCTTTCGTTTTTGAGCGAGTACGTGTGAGTTGTAAATGCGCAACAATATCTTACGAATATATTGGTACGTGCTAGCATCACCAAGAATATAAAGGTATAGTAGCATTGCCAGCGCGGTTGCGCGCGTTTCACGGGTAGTCTCAAAAACCCTCGTGCACAGGCATCGCTCCAACATGCTATACAGTATATGCACTGTACAAAACTCGTATCTAGTAGTATTCTATAGCTCTTGCACTCTATCCGAATGCGCACATTCACACAGCGCAACCACACCCCTTTGACACTGACACTTTCAGCATAAACTAGCTCAGTCCCGTGCAGTGTAGTGTAGTCGTGTCAGTATATAATATTAATAATAATTAATATAACATGTTGCATCCAATGTGTCCAGTGTGAAGGGGGTATATGATAATATTTACTGTACGTTAGTCTGCCATATGCTTGCTACAGTCTATGACAAGAGAAAGCCGGCAGGTGCACTTACAACCCTTCACTCCGAATCGGACCGCTTTTGGGCGCGGGAGGAGGCGGGTATGGCCCCGGGGCCACCCAAGGTGGCGCCCCCTTTCCTGTTCCTCCTCATACTCCTGCATTTGTTGCATATGAAAATCCTCCCATTCCTCAGACTGCATCATTTCGTCCATCTCCAATTCCTCCCAATCCTCCTGCACTTCCACCTCATTCCCATTCTCCTCTATCTCACCTGATGCAGATTCCATCATCAGGACTGCCGGAAGGGGACCCAGTTCCACAATACAGTCATGTCTCACTTGGCTAAATATAAGCTCGAATATGTAATTGTGTCGGTGGGCTTGTTTGCTATATGTAGAAAGCTGTGTAGGCTACATGCAAGCGACGCTCATACAGCATTTGAATTATTTGTCATTTATAACCGAGGCAACAATATGACATGAATGATCAATATTAATTTGCTTCCATGTGAGAGCTCTATAAGGGTGCTGTAATATTGGCGTACTTCCTGGTGTTACTCATGCAGTAGGCCTATGATGCTGATAATTTTGGCTATTCGGCTTCACTCTGAGAAAATAGCAAGCGTGCCAGGCGACCCTCTAAAGACCAGTGATAATAATAGGTCACACGACGCGCAGCATGACCCCCATTACCAATGTATGCAACAAAACTAAACTTAACGTACTATTTTCTCCATAGTGAAGCCAAAACAGTAGAGTAATTCTGTCGTGGAATAACATAGGGAACTCAGGTCCGAGAGGAAGTTCGCCATTTGTGCAACACCTTGCATAAATCTTCAGGACTCTGATAAACTATTGTGCAATTTACGTATTGTGTCGAGTTCATTGTTCCCATAAAGACAAAATATGCGTTCAGAAGTATGTTTAACCTACTAAATAAAAAGTGCTGTTTTGCCTCAGGTATAGGTCTGCTTTCTATGGATAGTGTTGTAAATAATAAGTGTGAGTGAGGGTATTTTTAAATGTATTCTACAGTAGTCTCACGAACTTCTAGCTTGCAACTTACATGATTCCCCATGAGTCAGATGCTTTATTCTCTATCGAATTTATAATGCAGCCATACTGTACAGGACAGTGACGTTTATGATAGAGTCAGATTTAATGCGACTATTGTGGTGCGTGTATAGCAATGGATAGTATATATATTATGGCAATATTATTTGCATTTCATTTTGATGAATTGAATGTCCATGCGAACAAGAACGTCAACTAACCAGGTTTTCAATTATTCAGAATGCTTCGAATTTTACAAGCTACACTCGTCGATATGTATCCATGATGTGTGATCCGGTAAGATTTTTCAGTGTGACGAACCCCACAAGCTAGGATGTTGTGCTTGCGAGTAGGTGTTGTGGCATAAGAAATGTGTGAGAAAGAGAATGCGATATGTTGGCAAAAGGTAACATACCTAGTGTGGATCGCGATCGGTCTAGTTCGGCTAGGACCCGGTTGTCCTGCTCGATACGAGCCATGATGCGCTCAATCTCCGCCGTGGAAGCCTCCAAACCGCTGGTCAGCGCCTTGGCTTCTGCTGCTGTTTTACCAAATATGGTCAGGCTGCTCGGTGCCGAAGAGTAGTGCGGTAGAGCAGCTAAAGTGTTGCAAGAAGCTTTGTCATTCACCGAGAAGACAAGCAAAGTGGGAGACAGAGAATAGGCATGAAGAAAAAGCAGTGAGCAACAACGATGCTCACCCGTGGTCGTAGCTGTAGGTTCCGGAGAGGTCTGCTCGTGACTGAAGGACGCCGATCTTCCCTGAGCCCACGCAGCTCCTTTCCTCTTCAGAGTGGCCATCTCCAGAAGGAGTTCCTCGTGACGGACGTTCTGCAGCTCCGTCTTCTTCTCCAGCTCCCGAACTTTGGACTGCAGTCCCTCGATGGAGTCGGCCGCCCTTGGTCGCTCAGAGTCCTCGTCCCTGAAGTTGTTGTTGCATCCGCCACCCATGCCTCCGGGAGAAGAAGCGGAGGATCCGGCCATGGCCGCCGCCGCCGCCGCCGCGACCGCCTCGGCCTGCTTCTCCCGCAGTTGCGCCACCACCTGAGCATGTTGTTCCTCGAGAGCCCGCCGGTGGTTGGCAGTCTCCTGCAGTTGCTGCAGGAGAGACTCCAGGCTTGTCTCCGCCTTTGATGACGGACGTGGTGGAGAATCCTGAAAGAAAACAGAAGACATACACTCATAAATGTTGGGCTCATTGAGATTCCCCGTAAAAGTTCATTTATAAAACTCATATGCACTGATACTCCGAATACACACAAGCGAGTCACCTCAGGATCCATCGGATAAATTAGTATTAGTCACATAGTCAGAGTCACCTGTGCTCACATTCCGTTTTTGAATGTAGAGTTTTTTTGCTCGCAGAAAAGGCGCGGAAAGGTTGGCTATACAAGCTCAATTTATAGCTCTGAACCTCTGGAGAATATTCAGCTCTCGAGCTAATTCAGACCTTAGAAGGTTCTATATATAAACAGGTGTTACGATTACAGAGGAACGCTCGCGACATTTTGTCGATATGATTCTGGAAGACAATTTCAACCTCGTGTAACAACTCCAGGCATTTATTATTGACTACCCATTAATCCATAACATTCCTATACTACCATACATGCTGATCTATTGTGTGCGTTGTGATCATATATCACATCACACAAAATCCCCATCACTGACGGATATTTTGACCGCAATATCACGATGCTGACAAATATGACGTGTTTCATAATTAATGCTAATCCTGACACAAAATTCAATAAATCCCATCACTGTACACCAGGAAGTTATTTTGTACAGTAAATACGTCAGTATGTAATTACCTTCGTTACTTAGGATTGTACCTTATTTACACGCTTCATTAAAAAGCCAAAGTATGAATCACCCAAAAGACCAAAAGTCAATTTTACGATCAAGAAATAGCAAACAGGCAGTGCAACAGAGGCACGTCGTCGTAAGGCTGACGACCTCATTGTACCCTACGACGATCCTGCATTACTATCTCAGCTTTTACAGTCAGTAACGCAGGGGCAAACGACTTGTGCAAGTGGGCCCTATACTCCATCAGGCCTGTTTGCCATTGCACTAGGCCACTGTGCAAAGCACTAGAAAACATTATTTTTATACTGCAGCACAGGGAGTTACGACTGCGCTGTAACCTACTTATCGGGAGGAGCACATAAATTCTCCAACTGTGCTGAATGTGACAACCTTGGAATTCCAAGGAATGTCACGAAAATAACTGCCGTATCCGTCTCTTGCACACTGTAAAAGTTTTCCGCGCTCATTTTACTCGAGGGAATGGCGCCTTCCGTACAGTACCTCAATCGTACACCCCCAATTCAGCTTATGCATAGTTTGTGTAACACTGTACAGGAATGCATAATCAAAATTTTATAAGCCCCAACCGGCCACGTTTTTCACACGGTTCGTGGCAGCCACTTTGATAACCTGCACACAAATTGCTACATAGTCAATTTAGAATATTACTGCATTTTGACTTCTTAATAAACACACAAATATTTCCATATAATGCAACATAGGCAAAATAACATTTAAATTATTTAAGTCCACCCGACATTGCATTGCATTGAACCTCCCTAGGTCCCCCATCATCCTTACAGCACGCGCTCGATGTAAAGGCTAAATACCTGTTGCAGGTTTTTCAGGTGCCGCTGCAGGATGGTATTCTCAGTGCTCAGCTCCGTGTTCTTCTCCACCGCCCTGGCCAGTTGCGTCTCCTGCAAAAGAGACCGGATGCTGACCCTTATTCCGAATCAAGTCCCCTCCAGCCAGACGACGTCAATTTCAGCATAGGCGTCGGCGCCGTCACGGCGCCTCGACCACCACCACCGATGCGAATTTGCTATTGGAAAAGCCTCCCCACTGCCCCTGTCCCCACCCTGTTTACAATTAACTCTGCTGCTGCCCTAAGATCAAAATAGTACGTCAATCGGGGCCCGGCGGCACTATCGACGTGGACGTGTGTGTTGGGAGGGGCGTAGCGCAGCCAGGAGGGGGGGGGGGGAGTCCAGTTAGTCACTAAAATGAACCCTCTGTGCCAGAAAAATATGACGGGTCTATAACGCGAGAAAGCAATTCCACACCTATAGATGCACTCTAACAACAACAAAAAATGGTTGGAAATACAGGACGAACCTAGGCAATGAATGAAATGCACTTACGCCAGATGCATTATTCGACCGCGGGTTGTTACGATTTCATTTCGGATATGTGGGGCAGAAGGGCAAAACGTCACTGGAAGCACTTTCAGGGACGGATTTACCTGCGGAGGGAATGTGGACAGAGGCTCATGGCACTCTTTCCTATACTGATCGTTTTGTGATTGCGTGAATCTGCAAAGTTTCAAAGATTGAACGGAAAGAGTTGGGGATCATTTTCAAAAGTCAGAGGGACAGATCATGACCTATAATGTGACGTAACATTTTGACATCATCGAGGGCATTGAGGGCCATCAATAACGAACATCGAGCTCTGATATCCCTGCTCCCCCACTCTCCCATGACACGCAACGTCACAGAAACGTAAACCTCCCCATTCGTCCTGGCTGACTGGATAAATATGCAGTAACTACCCTTTTGACAAGTGTCACTACACTAATGCCATGGAGTCCAAAACGTCCGGATGGAAAGTTCCATAATTGAATGTTCCAACAAGTATTTTCATATTACTGGGGTGCACCAGATTTTTTTTTTTAATAAGTCACTGATACTCCTCACTAAATAACAATTAGTATAAATGTGTACTCTGATTCCAATATGTATTACTTTGAACTCCGACTCTTGTTCTTTTGGGTCATTTGGCTTTAGATATAGTTTAGAGCATGAAGAGAAATACTGCTTCAAAAATAGTATATCATTAGGTTCATCATACACAGCAAGAGCATGCGGATCAAAAATGGCTTCATTAGTATAGTCAAATAAAACCATCACCGTCAGATAGCAAATTTCATAGTAAATATTAACCTACATCACACCTGTAACCTTCTATCGTGTACTGATGCAAAGTAATAAAAATTGATAATTCCAACGTGACACACTTTGGGACCCCAAGCAAGAAAAGCAGTGCCAATATGACACCTCCACAGCTGGTATAGTGCCTTGAGTTCTAATAATGTTAGCCTACAGGCTTATTTGCGTGGGGGAATAACTTACATGCTTGACTTAAATCCGGGTATTACAGGCCCGCACAAAAATATCCGATAAATCCCAGATAAGATTACGCGCTCCTAGCACAGGCCAACTCTCGGATTTCGTGTGACGTAGGCGTAAACTCCAGCTTTGTAATAAGGGACGACTTTTTCGATGGGCTTTTCCCCTCTGGAAATCCCCACTACTCTTTACATATCAGACACAGCAATACATCGCCACAAGCCCATATGAATGGTCCCATACAGTGGCGGCCAAACCTATGTCAAGGTGCAGCGGTCGCTGCACCTCCCGAGGGGGTGGGGTCCCTGGCGGGGCGGGTGAGAAGGAGAGAGAAGAAGA
>JYFJ02002161.1:0-62228 GCA_000934665.2 Catajapyx aquilonaris
CCCCCCCCCCCCCTCCCCCTCGGTGAGGGCCCCGCACCCCACAATCGCCCCGGGCCCCGCAAAGCCTGGCGACGGCCCTGACTACAGTTACGAGCACTTCCGGGGGGAGAAGTCAATGGAGAAGTGCTCGTAGACTGTAGTTCATGCACTGCCGCTATGACAATTCTTGGTGGTCTGATAGTACACAGGTCCCCACTGTTTAATATTTAACAAACAAAACCCTGCCAAGTAATGCATTTTTGAGAGGAAAAAAAAAGTCCGCAACATCTAGTTATTATGGCTCCGAATCAATTATTTTATAGCAACCAGGGATTGAAAAATGTCTCAAGGCCCTCCAACTTATGATTCAATCTACAATTACATGGAAAAGGAAGGAGAACTGTATACAGGGTCCTTTCGAATGTCATTGCACAGAATTCGTTTTTAGCTTCCAAAAACATTGAATAATCACCTTCTTATCTTCATATGGTTTCTCAGCTATCCTTAGCATAGGTTTTGAACCTGTAGATGTTGGCAATGGGCCAATTTCGGAGTAGCATGCTTGAGCCATTTCCATCTCTTTCACCTGCTGCAACAGCGATTCTAGTTGCATCTCTACTGAAGTATCTCCATTTTCTTCTGCCTTAACTTCTTTATCATTGCTTATTTCTTCTTTTGAATGCAATTCCTGCATTTCGTTGACTTCCATATCCTCACCATTGACTTTTCTCGAACACTGAAAAATAATGTTTCATATTATCTACAGTTCTACACAGTATTGTGCATGATATCAAGCAATGCTGATGACAAGGAAGCAATTATAATGGCAGAAAGTTATATCACTCTTTCATATCACATAGGGAGATCTTCAAAATACCACCACCCACCTGCTCATTATCATCAATGTGGTCATCATTACTTTCCAGCCCAAACACCATAACTACTGGCTGGTCCTCCTCATCCACTAGGAACCTGACCCTCCTGCTATTTGATGATGAAGAAGATGACGATGATGATGAGGAGGAGGAAGAGGAGGAAGAAGAACTTGCATCTGACAGCTCCTCCCTGATCCTCCATCTCCTTAGTTGCTCTTGCCGCATTCGATAAAACAACTGCTGCCTCTGTTCCTCCTCAAGGGCAGCCAAAAGCTCAGGCTCTACCCACAGGTCACTCAGGATCTGATCTAACATTACTCTTCTTCAGTCCCTCTTTGTAATCAAGCTGCTTAGTGTCACCTCATCACTGTAACAAGAACATTTAGCTTCACTTACACATGTTCATGATAGCTTCAAAAACACCTGCCCCCAAACACAAAACACCCACTTAACACACACACACACACACACACAAACAAATCTTATTTCAGGTACACACTTCCGCTACTACTAGTATTCCATTACACCATGGGTGCAAAACTTGTATCAAAATACTAAACTAAATGATCAGTGTGTTATACGTACATGTGTTACCTAAAACACCAGCAGTAGTACTTCAACATACCCTGAAGATAATTACATATCTCATGAATTTAGGTCACTATTATTATTGTGACCTTTGGTGATAAACCTTACTGCACATGGATTGAATAAAACTCATAAGTTTTACTGTAGGAGTGTTGCCATCTCACAGCTGGCAGGAAACTTTAATATAGTACAATAAAGAGCATTAAAGGGGAGGCGGAGTGGTGCTGCGGTAACGTATGCGCCCACGGATGTTAAGGTCCCGGGTTCGACCCCAACCCGGGGAGATCCCCTTCATCTCGTGCATAGTTCAGGGTCACCTCTGGCTTCCTCTCGGGTGGTATATCCACAGACTAAACTACCGGGGGGNCTAAAAATGGCCACATAAAGACATTGCACTGCACCTTGCACATCCCCTCCTGTCATCCTGCCCGTGGGCCCGGGCGCTTCAATAATTAGGTTCCAAATATGTACATCGTACAAATAAAGGTCCGTGCTACATGCCGAGAAGGCCAAGCACTACCCGGATATTATTATTATTATTATTATTATTATTATTATTATTATTATTATTATTATTATTAAAGAGCATTAAACTCGCATTAAACTACTTTCATTAATTAATTTTCTTCTTGTCCCACCCCTACTAGAGCTTTAAAAAAAGGTTGTAGATGGTATGATCTTAAAGTACATAACCAGAAGCATAATAATTTACCCCTGTACAGTACAACCACATTCAGATATGGAGCACAAAAATAATGTTGTTTACCATGGAGTGAACCATTTGGAGTTCCCAGAAGGAAGTTGTGAAGTGTTTACAACCACTGGCAGGAAATCTGAACCCATAACCATTGTTTATATTTGTTTATATGCCAAGTGAAACTGCTGAAGTATAAGATCCTTGGGGCTTAGGACAAAACAAATGGCTAACTTAAAAGAGTGGCTGTTTTTGTTGTCAGAGCAAACAACCCATAATGTCCCATTCTCCCCACGCCCTTGATAACTTATGTGTCTGGCTGGCACTGTTCACTTACTAGTAGGATGTTTACAGAATCTTTTGCCTTAAAACAACACTTCCCCTCATTCACATTAACCCACATAATTAACATTAGGTTCTCCATTACTACCTACCCATCCTTAGGAGCCCACAGCAGTCAGCCGAACACCACGGAAGAACAGTTTGGACTGTAGGACTGTTATATAAGCTGTTCAGTCAAGATATTTGGTCTAAAAACTTACATAACCTTACACCACAAACAGGTGTCTGGAATTTCCTTCTGGATGTGTATGCCCATTGCCTTTGGCCCAAAAGACTTCAAGTGTACAAATCTTTAAATCATTGAGAACAAGTAGGCTGCATCTCTAAAATCTGTTACGGTACTTGTGCATTAGAGTGTGACTAAACTCACACAGGTCCTAGCAGAATACCTTGCCACTTGACTGGAAGTGCACCCATGAGAAGCGAAGATATATTTCATTAGTAACAGTAAACATTCCATGCTCCACAGCCCATGCATTTGAACAACAGCATTTGAAGTCAGGTTAATTCACGCATAATAAGTTTATGAAATCCAGCGTTACCCAATAGTATTATCGCTAATAATTCTATTGCTACGACTGCATGCCTCAAAATTATGCACAGCCTATACTTTAATTATCATGTAATTCTACTTGCCAGTGTCAATATGATGGTATACACCTGTATAAATAACTACAAAAAAAGCATCTGCTCACCGTTAGGTCAATCTGACCTTCAAAATTGCAACCAGGAAGAGGACTAACCAGCAATAAAAATAAAGAGGCCAAGTGCAACATATGGCAAGCGAGTGCATCCAAGTGCCCCCCACCTTCCACCATTTTTTAGACCTTTTCCTATTTTTTACACACATCCTCTTGGCAATAAGACTGCAAAATCCAGGTCATTCCATTCCTGACTTTGACCTTTTCCTTATCTTCATTTTTTTAAGGCCAGCCTTCTTCGTGGGCAATGACCATCAAGCCGCCACTTAATTGGGATAAAGCTCCTTGTCAGACAACAGTTACTGTGTTTTTTTTTGTGAAGTTGTTTATCTGAATGCACATGCAGCAAAGGTGATGGATTGCTGTTGTCCAGATGTGGGACATGTGCTGACAAAAATAGATGACCTCACTGTCATGAAATATTATGTATCATCAGATTACATCTAACTTCTCAAGAAGATTAACGCATCACACACTGATCCTTGATTGTTCCTTACAAAATAAACTTAATTAGGAAATTATTATTCTTGTCTCTAAACTTAAGACCCACAAAATCATAAAGCATTTTTGCAGTAAAATGGTAAATAAAGGCAATCTTGAAGTATTTTAAAACTTTAAAAAAGGTTTCAGCTGTAACTTTTAAGGTTAATAACATCTACCAGATATCATGGCATGAATCCCTTCATAGGAAGTTATTGCCATATAACATACTTCATAAGATACACATCAAACTTCTCAAAAAAACTAGGCCATATCCTTATAAAGAAAGGAGTCAATAAATCTCAAGTATGTTTAAACGAATTTATTGCCAAAAAAATATCCATAGAACCACTCCCTTATTTGTCACCGAATGCAGCCTCAAAACATGTAACCTTGTAATTTATATTCTCTGTTACCTGGAAGTACTTATTTGAGCTTCGATCAGCATGGTTGCCTATCCATGACTAACACTCACATGAAGAAAAGAATGAAAGAAAAAAAAGAGAATTGCATTGTGACACATCAGGTATGGTTTTCTTTCATTCGCAGCATTTACTAATCCATGCAGGGGGCAATGCTGCAAATGCTTTAGCCCTCTGAGATTGAGCATAATTAGTTCCACAATCACTCCTTGCAACCTCACCCCTCCTCTATCACCTTAAAGTGGGCTATCATTTACGCCCTTTTCACTCAGGTGCATGAGCTGAAGTAATTGTTATGACCTGCTTTCTAAACAATGTAACCTGTTCAAGTTGCCATTTAAAAACCTCAGCAACGATGTCAGTGTAAAGAGAGTGATACTTTGAAAATCCTTTGCTTCTACTCGTCTTCTATGTGCACACTTAGGCATTTGAATTGTTTCAAGGTATCCATACATGATGCCTTTTGTAGTTCCATAACAAGTGATCGTTAAAGTGCCAATGACACGAGTTACACAAGGTGTTTTGACATCATTCATTTAAAAATTGTGCAAATGTGCAGTTTAGAGGCAGGATTTGCTTGCACTATAGTGCACATACAATACTAATCTTTGCCATATAAACCCCTCATAATTCACAAGGCCAATTGACAATGCTGAGCATTGTCCTCAAGAGTTGTAAAAGCCTTAGGAGATTGGAAGGAGGTATGTGGACAGAGACAAGGAAGTGCTATGGAAGTATTACATTGCAACAGTGCAGTACACATTTGGAATATGACATCTAGTGTGATTGGAACATGCCCCGAGAAAATGATGCAAAACCTTACAACTGAAGGCCAGAGTGCTTCCCAATATGAATGACAATATTATTATCAGAGTAATTAAAATCATATCTGCATAGTTCCCTTATTTCCTGGAGATAATTGGGCAAGATAATGGCAATGGGTTTGGTCAAGCTAGACTTGATCATACCTGGTTAAATACCACCTACAGAAAAGTTAATACGATACATATTTTCATACAGCTTAGTTATCCATTTCATATTTAAGCATTATCTCCCTTAATTTGGATTTTAAACTCTAAATCTCTCATGTTCTACACAATAAGTCACATAAAATAGGAAATGTCCTAAATACGAAAAATCATCTGTGAACATGACCAATAACTCAATAAGTCAACTTGCTGGAATTAACAGTTAAAACTAGAGTCCTGAGATAGGGTGTTATGCATTGGTGACCTTAACCCATATCTCTTCTTTAAGGAAATAATCAAATAAATATGAACTAATTAAAAGTGCACATGTACCTGCTTTTCAACAATGCTTGGAAGGAATCATTACTAAACTGCACTACTCACCACCCGCAGCTAAATGAATGTCATTTGACTCCCATCCTCAAGTATTAATTTTCACTCTTTGGAAAAGTGCAAGACTGAATCACTGCATGAAGCAACACGATCAGGACCAGTTTGTCACACGCGCCCAGTAAGAGTGTGACAAAAATCCACCTTGAAAGGGTGTAGCCTTCTCGGTGGGAAAAAGGAAATGAACAGTGAAAGGTTCATCAAAGTGTGCAAATTCTTTTGCAATCGAATCACCCAACACAAGCAATATCCTCCGGCTGTCTAACCAGCAAAACATGGAATCTGCTGAACATGCACTACGACTACAAATAATGTCCACACATGTCTTGCCAGCTGATGCTTTTCCTTCCACTTTCACCACATAAACCAACAAATTTTTTTTTGTAAATCTGTAGCAGCACGCCTGTTTCTCCCCCCGAGGGTTGGGTGTTGTCACAGTGACATACCACCAACTTGGTATTTCCATTTGGGCACTGACCTTTTTGTTTTGGAAAAATCCAGTCAGCACCATGCCCTTCCCTCTTCTTGGTATGCCAGCACTTCTGGGTGTGTGCCTCCTGCTCACGCCCGTCTGGCGGACTGACAGCCTCGAGGTCGGGCCAACATGCAGCCGAGGGAGGCGGAGAAAGAGGCTGTGCACACACCACAAAAAAAGAAAAACAGGAGGCAGAGAAAGGAGGACCATGCCAGCTCAGGCAGAAGGACAGACAGAATAATATTCACACGAACGGGAGCGGCACTACAGCGACACCTACCCGACACGGAAGGAACATGTCGTATATGGAACACACGATTTAGAACACGATTTAGAACATATCGCATACAAAAGAGTGTTCCATTTCCATATTTCAGCCCGAGTCTGGCCCGGTCTTGCCAGTGCAGACAGCGCCAGTCTGCGGCGTAATTAGTCAATGGAAGTTTCCCCCCCTGCAGCAGCACCACCTGCAAAAGAGACCCACCCACAGAGCCCCACTGCAGAGAAGATGATTCCTCCTGCTGCTGCCCCACCTCCGCCCCCGGCTGCCCCGCCGCCTCCTGAGGTGGAGGATGACCCGCCGGTGACCCTGCTTGACCTGGCCTGGGAGGACATACTGTTCCGGCATGTGCTGCCCCGCCTGACCCTGCGTGACCTCTTCAGACTCAGGGCCGCTTCCCACCTGTGCCGCAGCCTGGTGGAGTGCTACTGGGCCAGGGGGATGAAGGAGGTGGATCTGGGGAGGGCCAGCGCAGGGATGCTCACCGGCTCAGGCGGTGGTGGGGGGAACGGAGGGAACAGGCTGGACGGGGAGGCATTCAAGTTGGCCACCTCCTCCGCCTCCAACCTCAGGAGGATCTGTCTTGAGGGATGCGGGTAAGGAACCGTACACACAGTAGAGCTTGATGCTACAAGTTGTCCGAGGCAATGTGGCGTTTTGTCGGTGGAATCACACGTAAAACCAGGTAAAACCAGGTTTTCCTAACTGGAACACAAAAATTAGACTTTTACTATAAGTTATATGACAAAAATTAGAGGGGTTAGGCACTTATGAAGTCCCTCGTACACCAAGACTGAAGTCTGGTAAAAGTTCGACTGAAAGTCCAGGGGAAGTCTGGCTGAAGGTCTTGAAGTCCTGTCAAAGCCCATGAAGTCCGTTAATACACCGAGACTGAAGTCTGGACAAATTGTGAAGTCCGCCCAAGTCCATGAAGTACACCGAGATTGAAATCTGGACAAAGTTCATGAAGTCAGACTGAAGGCCGTGAAGTTCAGTCAAAGTCCTTGAAGTTCCTTGTACTGTACACCGAGACTGAAGTCTGGACAAAGTCTGTCGTACACTATTAAGTGACTAACCCCTCGCAAAAATTACATGACAAAAATTTTTTCCGCAACAGGCTAGTTTCTTCCACAATGGCTGTTGTATGTGACATATTTTGAAAATTGGACCATCTCTGGCTTCGTCTCGGGTGGGACTCCTTAGACTAACCACCTGGGGAAGTTTACAAAATGGCCTCACCCACGACATTATTATTATTATTATTATTATTATTATTATTATTATTATTATTATTATTATTATTTTAAAAATTCTCAGGGGTTGGGCGTGTGATGCAATGCTGGAGCCAGTTTTCCAGAACAACGCCCGGCTGGAGGTGGTGGAGCTGAATGGTTGCTTGGGGCTGACATCCAAGTGCCTCCAGGCACTGTTCATTCTCTGCCGGGGGCTTAGGCGCCTTGGATTGAAAGGGTGTCACTGGCTTGCACCGGCGGATTTGCAGGTTTGCTGTCACACTCAATTTTGGAGGAGCACCATGCAGTCTCATGATCTATACTCTTTAGGTACTGGCACTCCACCAGCATGGGATCCTGGAGGCTGACTTTGAGTCATGCTGGGAGCTGTCGGATGCAGCACTGGCTCCCTTCCTGCGCTCATCTCCCCATCTTGTCTCTCTCTCGATGGCCAACATCTACTCACTGACTGATGCTACCTTACGCTCTGTTGCCTCACATGCCAGGCACCTGCAGAGGCTTGACTTGCGAGGGTGCTGGAGACTCACCGATGATGGGATCCGTACTCTCGCTGAGTACTGCCCACGACTCAAGGAGCTCAGGGTGGCTGACTGCAGGCAAGTTTTTACCTCCAAGTACTGCATGCGCATTGCTCTGGGAAAAATTGGTATTGTTTGTATTTCAGGCATGTTGGAGAGAGGAGCCTGGCTCCACTACGTCTGCGGATGTCTATTGACAAGCCGCCTCCACTACCTCCTCCACTGATGATGCAGCACCATAGGGGAAGGTACCCCTACCAGCGCTTACATGGGTGCTGGCCACCACCACCACCCATCTACCTGCAGATGTAGAGTTGGAACAACTAAAACAGAAAATATGGCCCACCAGGCTCATCTTGTCGTGTTGCTTTACATCCTGTTGCTTTGGGAGGGAGAAGTCATGTAGAAATTTGCCTGCTGCCGATTGCCCCAAGTTTGCACCTCATGGTTTTCGCAAGTTCAGTTATCCTGGATTATGCCAATTATGAGGTTAAGGTTATAGTTTCTAATAGTCTGTGGGATACCTGACGTCAGGTGCTTTAAAATTGCTTGTAATTTTTGTAGTTGTTGTTTTCATTGTTGCTTGATGTGTTTGTAGGTCTTTAAATGAGCCAGGAGATGCTGCTAACAGTTACAGGCTGAGTGCCTTTGCCAGGATGGCATTTTTGACAACTGCTTGTGATTCATAATTTATTGAGTGCTGATGGAAGAGTGCAACTGCAAATTGTCACTGGGATGCCTAGAAGAAAATCAACTCTAGCACCTGAAACATTAGATTCTTCATGCATATTTGTTGCTATTTCTGCATAGCAAGAATTTGGGAGAACTTGACGAAGTTGGTAGTTTGGTTGTAGGTGTTGCAGGGCAGTCTGAGTGCATCACGTCCTTCAAGAAGCTAGTTCTGTATCTTAATGGCACTGAAAGAAAAGGGCTTGGCATTCATTACCAAGAGGTTGGCCATTCACAAAACAGTTAATCACGTATTCATAGGTGGGTTCCAATGGAGAAATGATTCCAATCATATGTAACCTTACTCCTTACAACTTCAAAGAGGACCCAGCCAACCCCTTGAACATTATTCTGTGTTCTTCCAATTCCTCAATTGTATCCATCAAATATTTGTATGCAATTTATATGCAGTACCACAGTGAGATGTATTTGAATGCTTGGCATTCTTAATTTTGATTGCACTCGACACAATAAGAGCTCAGTTGATTATGCTGTGGTGACCCATTGAAATATCTTCTTTGATCACAAGAGTGCTGTGAGGTTTAGTGCAGGTGAAGGTGCTACAACCTTTTGAGAAGTTATTTAGTATGCACTTAGTTTTATCTTGTGTCAGTGCATCATGTTGATCTTGGTACAAGCTTGCGGCAGAAAGGCAATTGAATGGTTTTGCTTTGTGGGCTTGGCTACATTCGTAGGTTACCTTGTAACATCCATTACACATGCATTTTTTTGGTGAGCAATAAGGTCAAGTGTGGCAAAACGTTTATGATGATTCAGGACCCTTTTTGATTATCTCAAGGAATTGGGAACTTCTTCATTGTACTGAATTAAATGTAATAATGTGACCTCCATTTACTGCAACTTTTTGCAGCTGTAGTAAGGCCCTTCATGTCACAAGTTTGTTGTAGATTAATGGTAGTTTTACTGCACTATGGAAGTTGTATGGTGGCCTTTTCGTTTGCCAAGAACTGTTGATGTGAGGCAGATTCGATTTGCCCTTAATGACCTGCGCATGAAGGCAGAATTGACATGCAATGACATCCCGAAGGTTATTTTTGCGAGGGATATTTCGTACTGCCGGTATTTTCGATGTTCCAATTGTATGGTTTTGAGTGGTACTGATCAGGGAATGCATAACCATTAAGTCGGATGGTAATATAGTGAAACTTGCTTACAGTTGAATTACTTGGTTGTAACCCACAATGGATGAACACATCTTGGAAAATAACTTTGTATCAATTTAGTCAAATACTCTCCAATGCTATACATGGAAAGCGTCAATCTGAAACAAGTGGTTTCACGAGTAGACTACACACTGTGATATGTTTTTCGGGATGCCATCATAAATGCCACTTGTTCGTAAATTTGGAATGTTCTGTAATACTAGTAACACCAGTGTAATCCCATCTCAGTTCAGGTGCTTTTGCAATAGACAAATCCACTGAATACAGAGTCTGCTTTGGACAGGTTTCACTGTATTGGGCTTATCCGACAGTTGGAATCCTCCCCATCTGCTAGTGTGTGCTGCATTTCTTGTATCTGTTGTTAATCTCTCAGCTGGGAAGCTGGGTAGATTTAATTCAATTCGTGTCTCATTAAATTATTCCGGTGCAATTAGTACCCCATGAGTTGGCATATCACAGGGATAAATCCAGTGAGGGTAAAACTAACTTCCTCACAATGTCATAATCATCAAAATAATGTGTCATGATTGGGCCATTTCTTGCGAGCAACAATCCCAATGTACTCTTAATCATTAGAGCGTATATTATAGTAGCATACTTACTAACCTGATTTGCAAAAATGGTGCCCTCTTAACACCTACCGTCTATGCTTCAGAGCAAAGTGCACTTCAAAAATAAAAAGCCGCAAGTCAGGGGCTTTGTTTCTAGTCAAGAATGCGACCAAACATATTATATAGGGAAAAAAAGTTACGTATTGCGTGTTAGGGAAGAGAGCACTGTGTCTTTTATGCATGTTCTGGTTGTTACGTGATGATTGTTGCAATCCAACGAGTTTTAGTGTGAAGGGTGTCCCACACAGTTCAATGATAATGGAAAAGAGCTGCTTTTAGGGCCACATACTACAGAAAGACGTGATTACTCATTCGTATTAATTACACTATTTAACTTTGGTGTACCTCAAAGGCAATTTCCACCAACCGGCTGTAGTTTGTTAGCTGCCTACCGCCACCTGGTAATGCTGCCTCCGAAGTGAACAACCCTTGCCAATTGCATTTAATATCCTCATGGACACTTGTACTTACACTCAGGGCCCACCATCGCCACAGCACACTAGTGACTCCAGTGAACACTAGCTGTGGTGTAAGTCCTAAAAGTAAAATGCCTTTGACTTTTTCCAATCACAAGAATTTAGTAGCCTTGACATGTTCACTTGGAGGTTCTCATTGCCACAATGTTCAATGTTGTCCAAGACCAAGCACTGCTGCATAAAGTGGCATTTAACTTGACTCAGTCTGATGCAGCATTTCAAGATAGCAGCAGTGCTCACTCTTTCACCTGTCTTCTTAATAATAGCTTCGGTGGGAAAAAAAAGTGGGAGGTGTTAGGTATACATGGTCAATCTTCTTGGCTACATTTGCAAATCATTCCAGTGTTACTTGGCTGAGAATGTTAGAGGTCCACTAACTAAGTCGTGCCCTTCAACCAGTTTATGTTATCCCCCCCTTATGTGAGGTAGACATGGTTGTGAATTTATCAAAGCCTGTAGGCCTAATGTTAATAAAAACATGTCTGTTTTGTACCTTGGCTTTCATTACACTGCAGGCCCATGGAAAAGTCCGCTACTTCTGCTATTCCCAAGTCAACAAGAAATTGAAAATAAAAACATGAAACTTGAGTCACACTTTATTTATTACTCAACTTGAACACCGGGGAGTCGCACAAATTCAGAATTTAATCATCCCCCACCCACTCCTGTTGACGATTTTCGTAATTGCATTTAGAGATACATCTTGTGCCACGCAGTCAGCACCTGCCTGGCCTGCACTGCACAACCCCAAGGAGTGAGGGACCCATCCTGTGCCTGGCACAGTGGTCCCAGCACCAGATGTCCCAGGAGAATATGCCGACGCGTCAGAGGTGTGCGGCACTGCACTGACACTACAATCCGAGCCGACTGCAGTGCCCCTAAGGGAAGAACAAAGGAGAAGGCAGCATCCTCAAAAAAGAGGTTTCTCCTGCGGCCCTCTTTAGATGATGCGCCTTCAGTGGCAGTGGGGACAGCAGAGGAGCGCTGGACCCGTACCTCCTGGCCGCCCATGTACAGAGCAGCCTGAATCAGGCAGCGAAGGCGTGGGGGTTGCTGAGGAATGGATAAACCTCGGGCTTGGAGAGCCACCACTGAAAGCCTGTGGGAACGTAAAAAGAGAAAGATATACTTGACTGAGCTTCCTCTAGCCAAACGCCCTGAAAAGCTACTGACCTGCACTGGTTGGGCTGGTAGGAGAGTGACAGCTGGACAGCTCCCCGGAACCTATTCTTTCTGTCGGGAAAAGCCCTGGCGTACATCCTAACTTGCATCTGCTGAGGTCTCTCTCCCAAGCTCCTCATGGGCAGGAAAGCATGGCCAATGGCTGCCTCCATCCTGCCACCGCCACCAGGAGGAACAAGGCTCAGCCTCAGCACCATCGCAGTGTCCCCACTCTCACCTGACACAATACTGCGGCGCCTGACCTAGAAGAGGAGCACAACGCGTGGTGATGATTGCTCAGGCAGTAACATTTCAATTTTAGGTTACACATATTCACCTGCATGACCATGAGGTCACCCATCTTGACTTGTGTGGATGCACGTGTCTTCCAGGTCCTTGGAGGGAGGTGCGCCCTTCCTAGCACATGCCCAACAATCCACCATCCAGTCCCCTCTTCCCACTCTTGGGTGATGCCCACTCCATCCACTTTCTCGACGTACACACTGATGGAGCCTTCAGCACGAACCCATTGGGCACTTATGGCAAGGGAACCCAGAGATTGATCCTTCCAGCAGCCCTTCAACTCCTCTTCTTGCTTCTCTGTGGCACCCTCGTCCTCACCACTCCCAATGTCTTCTCCATCCACCTCTGGCTCATCTGCTTCGTACAGTTCCCGTCGGAGGCCCACTGATTCAGGCTGGACAGTTACAGGCTGAGTGACCCATGACTCCAACTCCAGAGGGGACAGGACCACGGACGAGGTTGATGACTTTCGCACAAAGCTGGCCACACAAGTAAAATGACAGCTTTGTAATGACAGCCAAAGTTCCATAAAAATGTACAAGCCATCTGTATCATTATGAGCAAATAGCAAATGCTCTCAAGAACGTCAACAGAAATGTTTTGCCATCATGGAGTATGGCCATATGGCAAGATCAACTGCCTGGGACAGCATGTGACTGCATTAAGCACTGGATCAATAGTCCAGAAACGTCAACTTCCATTATTTTCCAGTTAAATGGAGATATTGACAATAATATATTGTGAATGCTTGCATATAATATATTCTGTCATTTGAGTATACTGATAGGAAAGCATTTCACTCTTACCCTCATGATAGCATAACACCTGATGGGGCAACCAGAAGGGCAAATCCTTTTGTATGAGAGATTTTAACTAGAAATAGTAGGGACTCCCAAGCTAGACAGATCTTTGTGGTATACAGCAAAAATATTGCATGTCACGGTGTCGGATAATCAGATGGAACTGGTATACTTTAAGGGTGAATCCACCATGTTAAATCATACAGAATCATAGGTGAAGCAGGCCAATTTTGTCTGAATGTCCAACCCCTCGCTGCCTACTCCGTCAGGGTGGCATGGCATCAGTGGTTAGTGCCACAGCCTTCCACCTCTCAGGTCTTCAGTTCAACCCCCAGGTTGTGCTGAGAATTTACGATTTGTTCAGGGCTCAGTCTTAGATGCATGACTTGTCCCGCAAACACCCATTATAAGCAAAATCAGAGCAACATCCGCTTCTCATGTCTGTTACTTCTCTTTCATTGTTGTTGAAGTGAACAATCTGATCTTTACTGATACCCCACTTGAGCAGACAATCTGGTCAGTGGCCCAGCCATGTAAATTAATACAGTAAAACTTCTATAAGTCGAACGTCCCTAAGTAGAAATTCTCTATAAGTCGAAGAAAATCATGAGCTTGGTTGGTCACAATGTAAAATAAACTTCCCTAACTCAAATTTCTCCATAACTCGAAGTGCAGGCAGGGCCTTACGATGGGATATCAATGCATTTTCAGTCTCCCTAAGTCGAAGTCCATGTTGGCGAGTACGGAAAATTTTCTCATTTCCCACCTGAAGGGTCAAGAGGTCATATGTACAGAAAGGCTCAATTTCCTGATCTCCATCTACCCGACGTACTGAAAGAAGTGTTTGACTCGATTGTGACAATTGAATCCTTGAATTGGAAATGTCCATCACGAAGATCTTTTTACACCAAAACAACGAGGAACACTGTAAGTGTGACAGTGACAGTTATTTTTAAGTTTTGAAAACCTTTCGTCGCTGGATATGAAGATAGGCTTCCTTATAGAATTGTGTGCTTTAAAAAATCCAAACTTCTCTAACTCGAATCTTCTATAACTCGAAGTGTTTTCCCTGTCCCATGGAGATTCGACTTGTAGAAGTTTTACTGTAGCTTACAGTACTGTTTTCAGCTGTTGTACCCAAAGAGGTCTGTCTTAACTATCCTAACTGCAATTAGCAGTATGGTTCAGCAATACCATGCAACAACAAAAACAGGAGTAACTCATAGCATACCAGCAATGCGCCCACTGAGTCGGTTTTTCTGTACAATCCTTGTTGCCATTTTCATGGAATGTCGTCATTGCAACAGCACGATCCTAACTGAATCATTCTCCTCACAATTATGCACAATATTCTGCGGCTCAGAGCTCACTTTGGTAAACAAAAACCTGCTGCTACTATTTCCAACAAAACATAATACCCCCCACCCCCTCACACCCATCACTGCAATTTACATGATAATGCAAGGCACAGAGGAATGTTATTGTTACCATTGTGATGGCTTGCCCACTCTCAATAAAATCATGCATGCTCATCATACTACGGTCAATAAGCGCAGAATATTTGCCATTATTTTCCAGCTGTAGCTGTGATAATCTCACAATCTACAAATAACTGCCTTTTTTCCTTGCTTAAGTCAACAGAGCTGACCTTCACCCACCTGTCCTTCTCATCCTCTTCTTTCCTCGTCTGCCCATCTCCTCTGCTGTGAAGCCCAGGCCTGACCTGCATGCAGCACTCGCTGCACCACCTCAGCCCCAGGGCGGCCCATGTTGTTGAGATCCGTCCTCCCATGTTCTGCCAGTCCCCCCACCCTTCCCGGCCCACCTCCCCATCCTGCTAACACCCATTCCCCAAACCCACCACTTCCCTGCCTATCTTATCTGCTGTAATCACAGGTTTCAGGAGGTAAGGTGATTACAGGATTTTAAAAAATGGGACAAAGGGGCCAGAGGTGCAGCTTTTTTGTGTGTCAAAAGGTAAAGTTGGGGTCCAGTAGCTCTGGACGATCAGGTCAGGTCGAAGGTCAGTCTGGCCTGAAGAGGCAGCTGCTGGTGGTAGTGTGGCACCTGAAAACTCCCAACATGTCATGACAGCACCAAGGGAAAGGGCCAGGTCAGGCTTGAGATTGGATTTTGGAGTGGAAAGAATAGTGCTCATGGCCACGGGATTGAGCAAGGTGTTGCACTAAAAACTGTCCATAATTTCTGGATTAACTTTAGGAAAGGCACGTAATTACCATGTTATCAGGCCGCATTAAAGGCAAGATTAGGTTTTTTTGGCAAACAATGACTGACTCAGAATTTGGCCAGTTTTGGAATTTGATGACGCATCAACAAATACTGCCAGATTGAAGTGGTAACGTGTCTAGTACGACACAGTAGTACTCCATCACCCACAACACCTGCCATGGCTCCTGGGAAGTAACAAGTTCAGCTGGAACCCTGAGATGAGCTTGGTGACATTTGAATCATCAGATTTTCATTGCAAGCTCACCCAGTCCCAGGGCCAAGTTTGCCTCCAGGTGCTTCAAATTACTCATACTTCAAAATCTGGTGTTCAAGTCAGCTGCAGTCACCTAACCGTAGTAATGGTTTCATAAATTTAAGAACTACAACTTCGTCAATTTTTGCCTTGCAATGTAATAGTGACAGGCACATGTTTCATCCTCAACAATGCATTGATTAATAATAAAATTATCCGATTAAATATTTATGGACAGATTCGAGCAAACTTGCATGTAATAATGAGGGGCTTGGTGTTAGGTAATATTCCAAAAAAGTGTTGGTCATAAGATTTGCTGGGATTCTCAGGTAGCTTGCAGGATGCCAGGTTGTCATTGGAAGCTAAACCTCCAACATGGTGGCAAGACATTAAGGTTATATGGCATTTCTACTGTCTGTCCCGAGTATTCCTAAAAATCACCCCAAGTGGATGGATTTATACAAAAAAATCTCGTTACCCCATTATACAGATTGACTGGTCTTTTAGTGGCACAACAGTTGAAAGGCTGTTCTGCATTGAGCTAACTGCAGTTATAACTTTGTCGTGCCAAGGTTTTCAACATTTTTCTAAGGACCACTATCCAAGTTCAAACACTTTAATTCACTGGGTTCATATAGTGCAATGCACTCTGATAGGAGGTTAACGAGAAGGAATTGATCCCAACTGGTGCACATTCGGCATAGAGAAGCACATTGTTACAGCTACCTTTGCATTGCACACATCACATACTTGTCCATGTCCTGAGGCTGGCCGTCAATTAATCTAATTCTAATATCTTATGATATGGTTCCAGGCCAGTTTTCTTACTGCAACATTTCAACCATGTAAAGGTCTGCTGCCCCCTTCAATTTAGTCAGGCAGGAAGGGTAGGAACAAGAATCACTGATTGGTCCTAAGAAGACTGGGGAGCCAGCCATGTTTAAAGCTGCGCTTCTCAGCAATGGTACCCAATAATATTCTAATGAAAGCCTCTGCATATGTGCAGTTTAGGAAGGCTGAAATATAAAGCTACCATTCCAAGACCACCTTTTATAAGTTGAAAACCATTGACATATGAAGTGCATAGAGAGGCTCCAATGACAATGGCAGGATTAGAAATAGGAGAATCTCAGGTCAGAGGTCAGTTCACTGGTCATGCATGGTCAGGTTATGCGACCTACTTCTTCACACATGCACCCATATGATGTGGCCATGTGATGTCATAAAATTTGTCAACTTTTTAAAAAAATCATGCTGTTTCTTCTCTTTAATAAATGCAATGCTTGGGTGTTGGATCACATGAACATGTCAAACATAACTTTCACGTAATAAATGGAAGCCAAAAGACCATAAAATGTCTCTGAAGCAACTTATATGATGGTACATACTGATAAAAAGACGTTTTGTAATCAAGTCAAGCAGAAAAAAATACATCAAGTATACCAAAGACTCCATTCAGTGCAATTAATCAGCAGATCATCACATCACCACTTGTCACAGTTCAACATACAGCATGCACTTAAGTAAGGAATGCTTCAAACAGGTCGCAGAAAAATATGGAATGCCCTTCCTGTCTTGGCTCTGACCTCCAAGAAACTCGTGAGGTGGTAGCTTCAACCTCATATAACCTAACCATGGCTACCAACTGACCCCATAAAACCGAAAGAAAATCACAAGGAAATATCCCCCCAAACGGTCCACGAACCGTCTGGAAGCTGCCGACAAACCTTGTCAAACTTCGCCATCCGCCGGTTGGCCGCGAGCCGCGACCGAAGTGACGCCGAGGGAGAGAGACCAGGGTAGGTGGTCATAAAAGCGAGATAGGTTGGTTAAAAAAAAGCCAAAGAACTGCCGTTTTCTTCACCTGGCGAGCATATATTTCGTCGAACACCCGGTCTGATTATGCTTGAGGTTACACAATAAAGAGACAAACACCGATCCATCTACACATCAATACACGAGTATAGACCTTGTCTGCTACAAACTAATAAAAAAAGGAATACAAACTGGCAATGGTTACTGAGAAGAAGCAACTTAATATAAAGAAAAACAACCATTATCGTTTACATTTTCACCTGCATATCTCTCAGATCGAGAAATGTGAATTGTCCACACAAAGAGAGAAAAAAAAAGGGTATGACCTGACAACACGTGTACATCCTATGTATCTAGATGTGAAAAGAGGTAAAGAGAGAAAAAACAGGGATCCTCAGTATGTGCTTGATTCCACGTACTGGCAATGTGAAGTCGGAAAATCCACGTTATCTGCAACTTACGTTACTTTGTCACACTCTCCATTCACACATTAATCAGTTACCATAAGCTTTAGATAACTCCACAATTTCTCATTAACTTGCCTATTAGTGTATGTACTACAAAAATGCCTTTCAAGAAAAAAAAAAATCAAAACAATGCAACCAATATATTTCTTTACTCCTTGCAAAGAGTGTAATTACTTCATGTATGTGGTCATCATTTCACTCTTAACATGTACAAAAAAAAAATAAAAAAATCCACAATGCACGCACGCACGCAGACACTCACATACACACAAAAAGAGAAGGATGGGACGCACGGGAAAACTGGATAGGATTAGATGAAAGGTGGCTATTTTTTGCTCCAAAGTCCTTTTCTGCCGCGACCCGCACGCAGGGGCCTGCGCAACACGTGCGCTGCCCCCACCCATGTTGGTCGCCCCCTGCACACAAGTTGGCCGCCGCGCTTCGGTTGTCGATCCCTGGCGCCGCAGTTTCGTTGAAGCAGGGGGAGGGAAGGCCCCGTCTTATCTCTCTTTCTCTGCGTAATCCGTGGAAGCAGGTAGGCAGAAGCCCATAAACAGATTCAGGAATTAACGGTGCCAGATGTGCCGTAGGTTCTCTTAAGGTTCTCTCCGCGCGTCTCAACCTTCCTTCACGCACGCCCGTGTCGCGTCTCTCGTCACGCGCGTGGTCTCTCTCTCTCCCTTCTGGTGTGTTAGTAGGGCGCGTACCGACGCGGGGGGGAGGGGCCGCGCGTAGGTCTGGGCGGCCAGAAGTGGGTGGAAACGGGAAGTTCTCACATTAGGGCGCTTAATGTTCCAACAAGAAAATCAACGGAGGGTTTCTTTTGCCCAATCTACTACTGAAAACATTGGCTAATTTGGCCGCCTCCCCAAAACTGACAAATCCTGGGCCAATTGCAAGAAATTTTTAAACATTTCTTATTATTTTGTGGGTCGGCAGCAAAGATTTGCTTTAAAAAGGATATGAGGTCCACAACAAATACTGTGGGAATGCTAATAAAAAAGTGCATGAAGGGAATCTACTCACCTCTTATCATCAAAGGTGTCCCGAGTGAAATCTTCAAAAGACCTGCAAACACAGTAAAAAGATTTGTTAGAGGTCAAACTAATCACCAATGCAATAATAAATGCATTAATGAAGAAGATTTGGAAGGCGCCAATTTGAATATGAAAGACTGCACGAACTGTCACATAATGACATCACATTTTCTAGACATGATACACCAAATGTGATATGAGTGACAATAGAGAGACAAGCCTTCCCTTGGCTACAGTCCTGCTAGCACGGTATCAGCCACATGTAGCCCGAGAAAGGAGAGGTTCCATAGATAACTGAACAAAGGCCGACTCATTACAGATTTGGCTACAAATCTTGAATTGACTTGACATCATATTTGCAAAGTGAATCTAATGGTGCTTCGTATGTAGTTCATACCATATACCCATCTCTGCAGTCACATCTTATGGCCTTTATAAAAATAAAACTGTCAAAAATCACCTACTAGGTGGAATCTGCTCACAATAATTAATGTTGTAATCAAATTTTGTCACATTTTGTCACACATACCATAAAACCTGCCGATCGATGACCCTGACAGAAGAATTCAAACTGTGATACTTACCCCCACCTGTAGTGTGGTGGTGGTGAACGGCTGACAAAAGAACCGTAGCTCGATGATGGTCTCTCAAAGTACGAGTCCCTGGGGCCATCCCTCAGTGGTGGGAGCCCACGTGGCGGCATGGGGGGTGGGGGAAGGGGCTCCCTACGGGCCAGAGGTGGTGGAGGGAGGAAATCTCGTGGGCGTGGAGGAGGGAGGTCTCGGGGAGGAGGGGGGAAGTCTCTTGGTGGGGGATAGCGATCCCCATTGAAGCGACGCTCAAACATGAAGTCATCTCCATAGCGGCTCATCATGCGCTCCCTGAGGAAGCTTGGTGGAGGGGGAGGTGGTGGAGGATACGGCTCGCGACGGGGGAAAGGTGGTTCACGGAAGCCATTCCTGCAGGTGCCAAACAGGTTGTTGTTAGGTTCATTTCAGACAGCAATCACATTTTCAACAAAAATGTTATAATTCTCCATCACACATGCCAAGAATATCTTGCAACTGTCATACTTTAACTGATGATACCAGTCATCTCCAGTAAAATTCCCACACACAAGCATACTTAGATTTTTAACTATTTCAAGTCCAAGAATCACTTACCCTGGAGTTCGTGGGCACTCCTTCGACCAATGGCCACCTCGGCCACAACGGTAACATTGCTCAGGGTCGCCCATCCCTGGACGTTGGCGCACCTTAGACGTGGACACTTGAACCTTAATCTGCTGGCCATCTAGCTCAAAGCCATTTAGGTCACGAATGGCCTCATTGATCATGTCAGTACTCTCCACATGCTGCAGATCATACGAGAAGAGTGCATTAAATTCACAATCCAAGAGGGGCAGTGACAGGCCCAGAACAGTTTAATAACCCCCTCCATCCCAGGCCTTCCCCTTTGTTCACTGAAACTGGGACAACAAAACAAACAGAAGCTCACCACAAATCCATAGTTGCGAACAATGTCAGCCTCAACCACGGTTCCATACTTGGCGAAAACCTTCCTCAGGTCATCTGCTTTAGTATTGTCACTGAGGTTCCCCACGAATATCTTAGTGGTGGGAGTCTGTGGCCCCTTGCGGCTGGTGGCTGCCTCTACCTTCATAGCTTGTCCGTTCACCAAGTAGCCGTTCAGATTCTGTATGGCGTGTCTCCCAGTTTCCTCTGTTTCCATATGCTGAATGGATGGTTGGTTGGTTGGCAGCAGTCACGTCCATAATCACAGGAAGAGCAGGGGGCACATGTGTGGAATGGTGACCCATGATGAAGTGAGTAATGATGGGGTGGAAGAAATGGAGGTGGGCACAGAGAAAAGAAGAGGAAATGTTCACTTTGGTCAAAATCATTTCAAGACATTTCTATTGACATGCTACTTCCATTTTGGTTCTGATTAGTACAAAATAAGCTTCCATTAAAATTGGATTGGCTCACATTAGGCCAAGAACACACTAGGCTATGTGACCACCATATGCGACTAAAAAGTTGCAGAAATACTAGGATGCAAGTCGCCTATTGCAGTTACCCAGTTTAAACCTGACCTGTTCGTTCAATTTTCCTCCAAATCTTTTGTACTGATATTCCTGAAACCTTGCAGCTTGATGTCATGGTCACATTGCCTAGTTTGCGCCTGGCCTTAGGAAGGTAAATGTCCCAGTTACAATAGAAAGAGTAGCACAAATAGAATAGTAACCATTTAATCTCCAGAGGAAGTGTTCCATGCACTCATTGACACTTTTTAAACTCATAAAGGTCTTGTTGGATCTCTTCTAGGAAACATTTCAGATTGGAAGACCAAAGTGTTTCCTGGAGGTGATGCACCCAACATTAATTCTGGCACCACAACTATGAAATCTTCTTATAACATTTACTTAATACTTACTCTACTTGTGGCATTCTATAATCCATTCAACCTTACAGTAACACTGACGTCACAATGGGCAAGTATGACTGTCAACAACACCAGGAAAGCAACTGACAATTACACGCTGGTAATGTCAGTATTATTAAGGCCCATTCATAGAGGCCGTTGACGGTTTTGGTCTTTGGTCGCGGACCAATCATGACTCATGTAAGCAAGCACAACACAAGTGTTGCACTTGTTTACACAACGCGACCAAACCCGTCAACGGCCTGTGTGATTGGACCTTTATGCCGCTGAATGGATTATGCATCAGATCTATTCTATTCTTGATAAATATCTGGAGTTCAGTCTCATGCAATAGTGAGCCACATGCACAATCTTAGCGACTCCCAGGTTATGCCCATCTTGCCTCCTGACACATCACAGTTGCTCTCTGTCCAGAAACACTCTTTTCTCCATTTCCAAGTCCACTTCGTACTAAAATCACTCTCCAGTGACACTTGGCTTGCGTTGCAATATGCAGCAATTGGCTTACAACACAGTCAAAAATGTGTTTTAAATAATATAGATTTTCCTTACAATTCACAACATCTGCATTACAACACTACTCGAAAAAATTACAGCCCACACTCTTGATAGTAACATTGGGTAAATAGCAGTCACTAAAAGGTATTGTTACCTGCTAATTCACTTCTGAAGCTCCCTAAACAACCTGCTATTATACTAACAAACACATTTCTACCCCCCCTCTCTGTACAGCCCTTCATCTTCAGAAGCCAAGACTTTGGCACCAAAAATCCAGACCTCCAGTAATCAGTACAAGAACCTCAAATATCCACAACTGTAACCAAAGTACTTATCTAGAATGTGACTTGATACTTTTGTGAATGTTAATGATCTCAGGATTGATCAAGCTACATAATGACAATCACACTGCAAAATAAACACCAACCTATTGTGCTTGTCATGTGGGTCTTGTAAATCTCTGGACTTGTACGAGTATCTCTTAATCTATCTTTGGTTAATAATGTAAAGGCAAGAGAGAGTCCCAACTGGATTCTGACGAAGGACAATCACAGGTGATGATAACTATCTGGATGAAACTGAATATGCTAATAAAGGACAATATATGAGAACCTAAAATTAAATATTTCATGCTGAAGCCCACATTTGCAAAGTTATGACATGTTAAACTGTCAAAGTGACAAAAATGGCACATTAAAACTGATTCAACACTTCAATGTCATTATATGTGGTCGCTAACGTAATCCCATTGTGTATGGGAATGTATTATTTTTGTCACTTTAGCACTTCATAACTCTTGCAAATATGGGCTTCAGTAGGAAATATTTCATTTTTGGTTACCATAATGATTATATTGTCCTTATTAGCATATTCAGTTTCATCCAGATTCGCTATTCAGCTGCCATATGTTCCTTGTGAGTGTGAAGAAACCTGAATTTCTTATTTCTCAAGGTCCTAATTCTAAGTATATTAAAGTTTCATCAGTATAGGCATAGTTGTTTCAGATTTACATAAGTGCTAAGGTCACATAGTGGACATGCTTAAAAATTACTAGCACGTCTAATGTCTCAAAATACATTAATTAATACGTAACATTTGAGATTGTGGAATATTACATGATTTGTGAACATTTTGCATGGGTGGGTAGGGTGTTAAACTATTAGTCCTGCGAGACTAGGCTGAGATATTTGCAATCACTTCATAAAATGAAACAAGTTGAAATGCATGTTGCAATAAGTATTGGAATGTAACATCTACTGAAAGTGCCTTTTATTGTTGTGTAGCACATTGTAGAATTGTCCAAAAAGCTATCAAACGTTATAAGTCAAGGAATCATCCACATCCCACAATCCAATGCCTAGTAGACCTACCACAACGGTAACGTACCCCAAGATACGAGGTGTAATTTTCGGAACGATGGGAAACGATTATGATTTTAGTACGAAGCGAGTGCGGAACGGGACACGAGGCAACGGTCTGAAAACTGTGATAACCCGGGATGCAAAAGTGCGTAAAAAGATCAAGAAATAGAAAGTGTGACTGGTGGTCCTCACCACAAATCCATAATTCTTGACAACGTCGCATTCGACCACTTTGCCGTATTTCTCAAATAGCGGACGGATGTCATCAAGCTTGGTCGTCTCGTTCAGGTTCCCTACAAAAATCTTGTAGGTTCCGGAATGTCGTACCGGCATCCTGACCCTTTTCTCTTTTTCAACCGAACGTAAGCTTTCTTCCTTTTGCCCTGCAAAATTAATGCACAACACTGAGTAATGCTGCGCAAGCCTATTTGAATATGGGTCAGGGGTGGATTGTCATGGAAGGGTTTAAAAATCTATAAAACGCACACACATACAAAAGACCCGACATACATGATATTTCACAACATGCCGCGGAACCGCGAAACCCGTGACCGAAAAACCCGCGACCGCGAGACCGTGCTTCTAAACAATAAACCCATTCCCCAAATAATAACTAAAATCTTGCCCACAATACTGGAAAAACTTCTTAAAATCTAGCATCATCCAACAGATATGGTGGAAATGATTAATACTGATGCCACCTCATGAGAAACTGTTACAAAAGAATGCCTACTAGTTAAAGGGGCCATCACAAATGCCAGGAGAAATTAAACTCCAGTGGCATTGTCAAAGTACTACGTGAGTCATGCCAATTTGTACAACGTAACTGGATTAAATAAATGTTCATATTTTGAAACTTCATCAAGGCAAATAATGATGAACATAGGATCTTTGGTGCAAGTCTTACTCTCACAATACTACAAAGTAGACTGCAAGTGATACCATGATATCTTACAACTGCAATTGGGTATAACAAAATGTCACAATGGCAGTAATAATTAATTTAAACAATGCAACAATCTTATGTTAGTGATGCAAAATTCATCCTCTGCTTAGTCACAATAATGTGCACAAGAAACATAACCCAAGAATGCAGCTGTGAGTGTTGACTTCTATTCTCAGCAATACGATCCTGAGCCTTGCACCTCTTCACTGCTTTTTGCAGCCTCCCTCCCCTCACAGAAAAGGGCTCATGTCACCATCGGACTAATTGACACAGCTATATGGATATTTATTCCTACAAGAATCCGATACAATATTCTGGTCTGGTACATGTGTGCTGTCGTAGCTGGAGGTGTGTGCAGTCTAGCCACTGCACTCCTCGCAGGTAAGGAGTCTAATCAAATACCTTCCCGAGTGTAACAGTCTCTCTATTTTATGGATGAAACCCCTGGTGGATGAGCATAATCCCACTCACCCTTACCACAACACATTTCATAGGTTTCCATTACAGGCATTACTAGTTGAAGGTGTTTTATCATGAACTCTATCTCTCTAGCTAAACTCCTGCTTTTCCCCCCCTGTTTGCAACGTCAACTTCTTTAAAAACCTGTATATCAACTACAACAATGACTATGGCATATAAGAATAATTTTCGTTGTCTTTCATTTATTGACATATAGATTCAGGTTGATGGATTCGCTGACATCCTTATGAGCGCTAGAGCTAGAAAGAGAAGAGAGAAAGAGAGAGAGAGAAGGGTGGTTGGGGAGGGGGGAAAGAGGGAGAGTAGGAGAGAGAGCAGGGTAATTCAGACATAATCTAGCTTATTGCTATTTTGAAGTACCGGTAATCACTCATATACTATGCCAATTCAAGAAAATATTTTGCGAAGTTCATTTAATTGATGCAATTTAGAGAATGGCCTTGAAGGTTAGCTATTGACAAATGGCACACACCAGGGCATACCAGAGTCTTGGTCTCTCGCTCTCTCTCTAGCCCACCAAGGACACCCAGAAGTTGCACAAATTGGCAAGTCATACATGTCAGGCATGCCTCAGGGCCTTGATCTTCAACAGGTCTTCGACAAATGTATTTTTGGGAATGGAGGCTTTATTAGCTACAGGCACATAGCACCATGCTGTGGTTTATTAATACTTATTAAATGGCACTTGATTAATTCCGATGGGCCTGGCAAAGTTTTGCAAAGAAACATGGTTCTGCAAAGACAAAACAATTGAAGCCTTAGCACATGTGATGTTCCTCTTACACTGCAGAGACACACCCAACTCCATTGATCTTCATGACCTTTTTTTGACAATTTTCTGAAGGTGAGAAAAGTGACCTACCACTAGTTCAAATGGTGGTAGCAAATACTGAGAATCTTGGGAGAATTTTCCATTGCAATACTTATAACAAAGGTAATAGAACTTATTTGTATGCTATTCACCAAAATTGTGTCCAATAAGTCACTAATTAAGCAAGGTTGGTCAGTGTGTGATATCCCTTCAAATGCACATAAAGGCAGATTCAACATTTTCAATAATGACCTGATTAATGAACAAATAATTATGCAAAATCTACAGACGTAACTTACCCCTGCCACAAATATTGCAATTAAAATTTGGGGAGGTTCTCATTCCCTTCTGTACCATTTGAAATGTATCAAAATAGCACATGCACGACTTTCAAACCTCAAAAACCAGAAACTAAATAGAACAAAAAATTATTGTACTATTTAAATCAATGCCATTACGAATATTATTAGATCACTTATCACAATGTACTCTGACATTGATCATGAAAGGTATCCTCTCAAGATTCCCGGTTTGTGACATGTCAAGTCAATTGAAACATTGTTCACATAATTTAACTTGGTTTCATTTCGAGGCGTTACGGAATTGGTTTTGTAGATGGCAGACACCATTTGCAATATACCAGACACCCTCCTTGGTGAATGGAATTCCTGGTATCCACTGATTATATTATAAGCATTCAAGACATTTAAAAAAAAGGCATACCCTGCACTAGGAAAACAACGTAAATTCTGTGGGTTATAATATTCTGCATGATCTTTCACCTCTCAGGCTCATTCCCAAGCTCCAGTGTACTCTTCTGCAACAGTGTGATGATTAGTCCTATATTGGTCCATGAAACTACTTTTACACCTTCATAGAGAATTACTGTGTTTCATGGAACCAAGTTTCTTCAAGTAAACACCACCTAGGACATCCTTCACATCAGGCAACATTGCCGTTGCATCTCCATGCCATAAAACCCCAATTAATAAACTAGGTCTTACAAACTAAGGTCTGTTTAGTCTACACATGATCACCAACAATCTACACCTGGGTTACTAGGAAAATCACCAGTGTGTCATGTAGTCATATGCCCGAACAGCATCAGTAAGGCAACTGGGTGCCCAAAACCAAGCAGAAGTGCTATTTTAATTATGTGGTTTGAAAAAACCAACAGATCATGTATCACTCACTGTACCCACATCCCATTGTTCTCAATAAATGATCTCCACAAAACTGGCTATAACCCTCTGACAGCATTCACTAAACCATTTTCAAATACCTCCTGCAGTTTATTTTTCCTCCCTAAAGTAGTAGTCCTTTACTTGTAATGGTTTGGACTTTCACACGAACTTTTGCCTATAGCGAAACATGTTGATTTTTGGTCAACTGCAGTTTATAATTACCTCAAATTCATGGTGTCCTACTATGCACTCTGTCAGAGTTACGGCGACCTGACCATAAAGGCCCCGCGCCAATCCACTATATGGTAGTGCCTTTCGATATATTTCAGGCATAGGACTATAGTTTGTCAATCTTTTATCCGACATTCTGAAAACCAAAAACCTCCGAATACCTAAGGTTTTTTCATGGATGTCTTCTGCTCACCATAGCTAGCATTTGGTGGCTGGCATGCCCCAAAGTGACTAACAGTGATGAGGACATGGGCATACCCTCTTCTCCAGAATCCTCAATTAGTGCCTTTGCTGCATATAGTACAGAAGTCCCTGGTTCACGAATGACCTGACTTATGGCGATCCGTACTTAGGAATGGGCTGCCAATCCTCCCCATATAAGAGTCATTTATAATATCATCCTTCATTTTCAATCACTTCTGCATACATTGATTGTCATAAAGTTCAATTAAATACTGTACAATTAAATAACAATAGGAGAACTACATTCTAACACGTATGTAAACAACTGTACATGAGACAAGCAGTGCGTTGTAGCAGGATCTTTATGCACTGTTCTCATGGATCCGAGTTACATACAATCCGACTTATGGACATTTTCAGGAACGTAACCCCGTTTGAAGACCAGGAACTTCCTGTATACTATAATTATGCACAAGCTCATAACATCCTCAGTTGATCTATTCTGGGTCACATACAGTACACACATACTACCATACCATTCCAAACTGCAAAAAGTGTCTGTCCCCAAGGTTTCGGATAAGAGATTGTGAACCTGTCAACACACTATCATTTTCCTAGCACATTCAGTAATCACGTATGGCAACTGATATTTACGGAAACAAATACCCCATCAGGGCTGGTCCTGCGGTAATTTTTGACAGTGAATAAATAAATAATAATAAAAAATCAACTGTTGCCGCCCAAGTTCAGTCACGTTCCACCAGTCCTGTAACAAAACCTGCAAGTAATAAGTCCTGCCCCACACCGCACGCTGCTTCCCTCCCAGCAAATACTAGGGAACCATACCCTGGGTGCAGTCGAAACTAGGCCTCGCCCTTGTTCGGCCCCTTTTATATCCTTCCCCAGGTTCCATTCCGGCCCGCCCCTAGGCCTCTCTGCACCCCAACCAAGTCCGGCCCACCTTACCTGGAAACAGGCTAGTTGAAGGAGAGACCCGGTGCGTGCAGCCGAATCCCTAGAAACTCCGAAGAGACGAGCCGATCGAACGGACGCTGATCCCGAACAGAGACAAACACACAAGATGGCGTCCAAAATGGCGGCGGGGGGTGGGCGGGTGGAATTATCGACGCACCTCACGATACTCGATGCGGCACCGAACGTACGATGTATCGGAAACTGCAACAACTATTGAACGACAATAGCAGCAAGCAACCACCATAGCAACGATCTGAACAGTGCGCTCGTTTGCACATTTTCAAATTGAAGAGCACTTCAACTGCAATTTGCAAGTTACACGACCTCTGCATTCACCTTATATGGGCATCGATTCGCCGAAGAATATCGAACAGGCCTGGAAATGCGAGGAGTTGGCTCAGGCTGTCCTTGAAGGAACAAGGGCGTTCTCAACTTTGTAATAACTCGTCTCACTCTTTCGCCAACTAAAATAAAATGCGTTGCATCAATCTATGAAGGATAAACTGCAACGTGACGCTCTACATTACTGAACTTACTGAAATGTAATGAGATACACCCTGACTCCCAAGAGTAATATTTATATTTCCAAGACTGAAAAGCCGGGAAGAACGAAATGGAAGGTCCGGCAGAAGTTACTTTCTATTTACCCTGCTGGGGTGCCCTGGGTCCATCACACCAGCATGTCCAGCATCTGGTAGGTCTGCCAGATGTGGATGATGGAAAGGTACAGTAGCACTTCGTGTAAAATATTTGGAGTGTATTTTAAACTGAACAATTAGCTGGGAATCTATTGATGATATGCCCTTTCCTGGCCCTTACTAGACATTACATACAGATGTCACTGTACTCCCGATTAAATGGGCTAATGTCTGCACGGGTATTGCTGGATAATCCGCACCTGGACAGTGTATTTAAAGATATTTATTTTAACCAAAACTTGCAAACATTGCTAACGTGAAAAACGGATTGAAATTCGTATGGTACGGTAGCTGCTTTTAGAAAATTCAAGCAGAATTCATTTCGATTAGAACTTAATTATTTGCCTTAGACAGCCATCTTGCCAACTATTCCCAACCATGTAACCAAAATAGCATGTTGTGCATTTGTGACGTCACCAAAGGCAAATAGTTCCCGTTAGCTTATTTTAATGCTGTAATAAAAAGGGGCTTCCATCATGACTACTGCCTCGGGCCCGGACAATCTCTGTACAGACCTAGGTGGAGATCAAGCTATGCACAGAAAAATGCAAAATAATGGACACTTTTTACAAAGATCAATATTTTTTATTATTATTACTACATATCAATAACACTGTATGTAGAAAAAAAACTTCCATAGGGGAGTGAAACATTGTCCATTGTTAGGCACGACCTCATGTAATAATGGGGACGTTTTCTTTGCTCTCTGTTTTTCTGGAGAGGGAGAGCTGTTGAGGGGAATGACGTTATGGGGGAAGGATGTTGGGGCAAACTGACTCGAGCAGGATGGGGAGAGGAAGAGCAGGAAACCAAAATGGTGACAGAAAAACATGGATTGCAATCCTGCTAGTCAGGCTGTTTCAGGGACTCAATGTCATGACTGCAGGTCAGGACCAAAGCAGAACTGGCATGGTCACACAGCAATGAGTGAGGCACAAAAACAAGGCACAATCGAAGCAGTTCGAAGCACCGCTGAAGTAGGGAGTATCTGCCTCTAAGCACTACCACTGATGCCACCCAACCATCTCCAATTTTACAAAGAGCAAAGAAAACGCTACCAATAATAACCACAATTATAATAATAATAAAAATGTACAGGAGAAACACTGGTGACCTTTCCTCCTGCAGAATACCAACCAGCTATTAAAATTAATACAAAAAAATGTCAGTTATATACACATATTTACATTGGCAGCATATTAAACTTCATAATAATTACTATCAGGGGGGTAGGAGTACGACGGGATGGGGAGGGTGATGGCACTTGTAAGGACTGCAACTAAGTGGCGACGATATGATTGTCGCGAGCAATTTTTTCCCCTTGAGCATTATTTGTGTTAGGATGCAGGTCAAATGCTTGGTTTGTAGGAACCGGTTGGGATGGCACAAATAGGATGGGTGAAGGTCAAGGTAATGTGACATCAAAATTTTCTGGGCTAAAGGCGGATTGTTGTTTTGTACTCTGTTGGACTGTGGAAGTTGAAGGAGTAACAGAATAAAAGAAATAATCATGAAGGTGTAAAAGCAACACGCATGAGTTGGATGAAAAGTGCTGGCAACTTCGGTGAAAAAAAAAATCTCACGTTTGTACAATATTGATTCATTCTGGATAAAATTCAGTCTAGAAACTTAATGTGTCTCCATACTTGAAATCCCAGGAATGTGAATGTTAGGAGCTACAATTTGACCTGCTCATTTTTCAACTTACTGTTAAAAATTGACATTTACAAAAAAATTTGCAGCATCTTCAATGGTTGGTAAACTACTGCATTTTCTTTGGTAACAACATGCAACATTCCGAAATCACCGGTTTCACACTCAGTTTTGGCAAGCCACACCTCCACGTATGATGCTGATATTGTTACTCTCTACAGCAATGGAAAGCCTGCATGAAAAGCAGGCATATTATTGCCGCCTGTGTAAAATATCAACCCACGAATTATATTCTTAGGGAGTTAACGCATTTTAAGTTGACCACATCAGACTGTCATTTTATTCCCCTTGTCCTGAATTAGATTCCCTACAACTTTCGTTAATTCCAGGTACTGTTAAGGTAGGAAGATCTATTATAATTATTTTTGAACTGTTGTTGCTATAACTATCGTTATCCACACCACCTCCATGGTCACAATATACGGCCTGTACAACTCTTCAATTCATTATTCTTAATGCCAACGTGCTTTGAGGTTATATTGATTTTATGTTATTTCTTAATTTCCTGTAAAACATACAGGGTGCACTCTCTCTCTCTCTCTGCACCAAACTCAAAGGAGTAGAATTTTAGCTTGTTATAATAAAAATTTACTCAATTTAAAAAATGGGATCTTTATCTGGGGATCACAATATTCTCTTTCTGATGATATTTTCACTACGAGTTTTGTTACAGGGAGCATACACTGTATGCATAAAAATCAACACTTCCATTTAAAATGAGCAAATATTTGCAGTAGTCTGAACTACATTACAGCTAGAGCGCATTTTGTCCTGGGATGCCAAGTCCTTAATTTAAAAAGTTGCCACTTTTCATCCAACCCATGTGCATCAGTAATAAAATGAATTACAATTGAATAGATGTAGCAACAGCAATGATTGCAAATAAATCGCACTATATAAGAACAATGAATAACAGACAAGGGGCAGTGGACCACAAGAGATTCTTGGACAGGCCAATAGACGATATTGGGGGATTTTTTTTGACCAAGTCCATTGGTCAGGGTTAAAGGTTCACATCAAGGACCCAAGTTACATGCCAGTTGACCAAGATATTTCAAGTCTAAGGATAGATACATGCTGGCAAAGTACTGGACGAAATGGCCATAGTTCAGGGGATTAAAATCGATTGAGGGCATGGTACATTCACCCATGGTGGTTCCGAAGTCAATAGCAGTTCACAGACCAAGGTGGTCAGTGTTGAAGTTCAGCCACTGAATCCCAGCTATAATTCGAAAGTGAAAACACCACATACGGAAGATCAATGGCCATTATACACATCACTGCACTGGACCTCAACTCGCACATCTGTTCCAGGCATCTTGCACATGTTCCTACCTCCAACTTTTTGTTTTAAAAAAGTAGGCTACTTCACTATGACAGGGCTAATTTCCTTATCCAGTTTTTATGGATCATACTCCATATGAAGGTACGTCGGCAGTCAACAGTTGTAAATAGCCTTTTGAAATGCTTTAGAAATGAACTGAACACTTATTCAGACCATTTTAATGGCACAGTCATCTTCCCTGTACTTCGCAAACTTCTTTTTGACGTGCAGGGCTGTCAGGCGGGCAGCAGGGTTCGGGTTCCAGCATTCCACCATGACTTTTGTAATCACTTTCAGTCTCTGTGGAGGAGGAAGATTAGGAGATATGAGAACCAAAACAATTACTAAACATCACTACATCTACATCATATTTCCAAAGTACACTGGAGACACCTGTTAAATTCATACATGCCAAATTTGCAGCAACAAGATAACAGGATTCCCCACATAGTGTACTTCACACAGATATTAAAATTAGTACAACTCACCTCATCAGTACTGTCTCTGCACCACCTTGGAGCAACAGGGGGCCTTCCTCTTTCTACGCAAACCAGCTGACGCACCTCCTCCCGGGTGGGACGGTCTTCCTCGTGCCCCAGCCATTCCGCATAAGGCAGGCGATACTGGTCAGCCTCCACCTGCTTACCCTCACCTGTGGCACACCTAAGCAAACATTCCCAGAGGACCAGGGCAAAAGAATACATATCTGCTGCCTTCAAGGATTCAAATGAGTCCTGAGGCATGGTGCCATCGAGCACTTCTGGGGCTGCGTAGCGGAGGGTACCAACTCGTGGGCCACTCGGGAGGTCTATCGTGTCCGTCTCAGAGAGGAAGCGCGCTGCCATGCCGAAATCCGAGATGCAGCACTGCCCATCACGCTTCACTAGGACGTTCTTTGACTTAACATCTCTGTTACAAAGATTCAGAATAGGAGCTTGTTAGATATCAGCATTAGTAGAGTGATTCACAAAGAAACTACATTGTTGTGAGAAAAACACTGGCAGAGAGAGCAACAAATCTATCGTCCTCATTTCTACAAAGCACAATGCCTGTGTGGATTCAGTTCTTCATTGCACTGATTGTACCTCCAAAAGGTGCGTTAATGAACTCACCTGCTAGCAATGGCCGGTTTCCCTGGCGTCCCAAACACCTCAGTATGGAGATGCGCCAGTCCTGCAGCCACAGACCAAGTCATGGTCAGGAGAGACTCAGGCATGAAGGTAGCCCTCTGCAGATAGTCATGCAGGGACCCCTCCTCATGGTACTCCGTAACTAGCAGCATTTGTGTCCATGACCCACTGCCCTTGATGTCTGCTGCCACAAAGCCCAGCACATTGTCATGGCGCATTAGTACAGTCTGGTAGATCTCTGTCTCACGAAACCAGCTCTGTTCCTCACTGGTTGCAAATGTTTTGACTGCCACCTTCTCACCACGCCATCTAGAAATAATCAGCCATGTTAGTATCACAACAAGAATTTCACACCCACCCATTAGCAATGAAGCATTATCTGCATTAGAGCAATCTCAAATGCCAATTCTTGGCATGTTCTGAATTTTGTCTTGTTAACCATACATTTCCTGCATTTCCAAGCTTGAGGAAAAAAAACAGTACCCAGAGGATACCATATAATGTCCAGCCCCTCCATTACATGGCTACAGACACTACACTATTTGAAGCATAAATCACCCTCCCATTCTTATTCCTAGTTCTCACCTGGCCAACCACACTTCCCCGTAGCGTCCTTTTCCTATCAGCTTCTCTGTGCACAGCTGCCTTGCAATGGTTCGTTGCACCAGCAGTGGAAGGCCAGATCCTGAGCCGGAGCTGTGCTCCAATACATCTTTCAGCGAGGAAGCTGGCCCCAGGAAGGGGTCGTAGGAGCGGGATGCAACCAGATATGAGCGCTGGCGAGACTCCCGGTGGCGGTACCGTAGGTAAGCTAGCAGGAGTATTAACAGAATAACCACTAGGCAGAGGAGTACTGTTGCCAGGAGAACCATCGGTGGGTGGGTGGAAAGGCCAACAGCCAATGTGGAATCATCACCATCCCCAATCATTCCTGCAAAAATTAATAAATTCCACTATAACACATAATGCACTCTCTTGTCCAGGATTGCAGCAACTGTTTGGCTGTTACGTGCAACTCTTTCATGATTGGCTGCATATGCACATTATCATGGGAACTTCCAAAGTTCTGACACCGCATAATAATATATTGTTCTTTAACAATAAATATCTGATCATCTGGCATGGACAATATGTCAACAGATGGTTGTATAGGCAAATGACCTCCATAAGTCTAGTAGATCTTACTGAACTTCTTACTTCTTCCTCAAGTAATACCAAACCATGCCCATAGAGCTGACTAGTCCAGTTTCAGTCACTAACCCTGGTACTCACCATCATCGTTTGACCGGTAGGAAGGCATGAGGTTCCTGTTGCAGAAGTCTCCCTTGCTGCAGCAGGCAATGGTCCAGGGTCTGTGATGTGGGACCAGCTTCCCCTGGCATTGCATGTAGCCAGTCTCCTCAGCTGGGAGGCAACCATAGCTTCGCTCTGGCTCCAGCCGCCCTGTGTCTGGATCCAGAACTTCCTCCACAGAGGAGAAGCAGCGGTCCTTGGCATAGCAGGTATTATTTACTGCATTATCCGGGCATTGCCGCAAACAGTAGCATAATAACGCTGAACCTGTGGATTGGCAATCATGAATTAATATAAGTAATCCTCGTATTATTTGTACATTCAAGGCCCATTCTGAAGTGACATGCCAACGAGCCTATTTGCTACTGGGAACCATTGTTGTTGGGACATTTCTACAACTACCACTGTGTTCATCAGTGGTTTCTAGTCACAAATAAGCTTCCCCCAGATGAACAGTCACTTCCCATGGACATGAGAATAGGCCATTAGCACCAAGTAGTATCAACCTAGTCACTTCTTTGGCACTGTTGGTAATCCAAAGACATGCACCAAACAAAATCTGAAAGCACCATAAATTCCTCCCTGCGGACTTCACAATGAGCTTATCAGTTTGTTTCTGGATTGGCCATATTGCCCCTAACAACTAGTGGACCACATCCTAGATGAGATGCAGGTTACTTGGTGCTTGTAATGGCCTCGTTAACAATCAAATGATGCATTTTTTGATACGCAAGTGGTGCAACCCAACCTACAGGTGTGTTCTCAAGCTAGAGTCTTAGTGAGAGTCAGTGGCCAATTGTGACACCCTGGTTCTCGCTCATGCTAAAATTGCGCTTGAAATCACCAGTTCATAAACTTGTGAAGGTTGTTTACAACAAGTGCTATGCCAGCTATGGTGATCAAGATCAATATAGCTCCATGAGGGAGTGGCGAGTGGCGGAATTCTGGTTGCACAACTGGCCCATGTCACCCACACTTGTCTGCGGAACACATTTCAAATGACTTCAATTTCTGACGCGGAATGGAAGCATGATGCGAATGGGCAAGGTTCGTGGTCTGAGCGGAATACGCCTCAACCTCATGATTGCACGTAAGGAATGTTTCCATGGGCACCTTCCTTCCGTTCTGACCCTGTCGTGCAATGGCCACAGGTCTGCCTGACCCTACACCTGCTGTTGGCCCAAGTCCATCCACCTACCACCATCCCTGTCCCTCCCTCCCTCCCCTCTGGGCGGTGGGGGGAGGCAGCTGCTGCACCCCTCCCTCCGCCCCCGCCAAGTGTTGTTCCGCCCTCGGTTCCACCCGAGCAAAGGGCCATCCACACCCACCTCTCCTGACGAGGACCCCAGCGAGGAGGGCGAGGCCTAAGATGAAGCCCATCCGAGAGGCGGCCATTTTAGCCCCGCGATGGGAGAAGGCGATCACCCTGCTCCAACTCCACCTCCTCCGCCGCTCATTTCCGCACCACTACTGAAGAAAAGAAAAAGAAAAAAAGAAAAAAAGAAAAATGGAGGGGAGGGAAGAATGATAGCAGCTATGCGACGTACTTCAGGGTTGGTGGTTATCGCTATAACTACATGGAAAGAAAGTAGCAGTTGGATTTTGATTCAAGGCGCGAATCTGCCTATAATCGTCCAGGGTGATTAAACCATCTTTTACAAATTAATTAGCGCTTATCACAGCCAATTGTCACTTAGCGAACGTTAATTCATCAGAAAAAAGCGCAGACAGTAGTGCCCACATTCTAAAATTACATCTTGTAGTTAGCATTTAATTTTTCATAGATCATGTATAAGTGTATCTCATTGCGGACAAATATTTTCCTATGCATTGCGGTATTTTTGCACCAATAGGCAACGGTGCAAGCCGGACATGAGAGGAATTTTCAGGGGGAAAGGTCGACCCCCTCGAGGGCACATATCCCACCAAAACTGGAGTGACAACCCCAGATGCTTATCTCTGAGTCACTGATCCTCTCCCAGCTGCATATGGGACTTTCACTCAAACCCCCAAAAAATAACAAGCAAAGGCTACAGGTTATTAGTTTGTACTGGCGAACACATTTGGAAGGGGAACACATGTATTTGGCAATTTATTAAATACCGCACAATCATGTCAGAAGACAAACGCTTCCTCGCAGTAGGAGTAGGTTATATTCATACAGAACACTGTCAGGATATTCCCAAATACTTCTCAGCCTATGTTTGCCCTTATCTCCCCTCAATCTTCCCCTGCTGTGCCTGTTCAGCACACGTGTAGACCTTGTCACTACACCTATCTACAAACCAAGGGCAGCTATTTGAGACATGTTTCCAATTAGCAGGCAATGCTCATAGGGAATGTCTAAAATTACCAACATGTAGAAATAAACTGATAGGATCACTGGAGATAAGAGGTTGACTCTGAGGTTGAGTTGAATCCTAATCCTTTCATAAACAGTTACCATACTCTTCTTCTGTCAGATGTAAGAAGACTGTAACTCAAAAACTAGTAGGGGTGAAAGTCGCATGCATGCCCTGCACTAATCCCCCCTGACTGGGAGGGGATTAGTGCAGGGCAGGGGCTTACTAGTTTTTGAGTTAGGTCTTCTTAAAGCCGGTATCCACGTTAGAGTTTCTCTCATAAGAGTCCTCTTACGCGAGAAATCTTGTACGTCGAGACGGACTCTTTGACGCCTCAGGGCCCCTCTTGTCCCTCTAAAAGGGGATTAAAGTTGAAAATTTTCAACTTTTCCTCTTTCCTCGTATCCGGGCATGCGCAGTTGGCTCCTCTTATGAGAGAAAACTCTTACGTCGGTACCGGCTTTGACATCTGACTGCAGACTTATTTGCATCCAGGAACTAACCTTATGTGGTTGCTGCAACACAAGACCGTGCTCCAATGGCAGCCTGCAAGAATGATCTACAGCCACATGTGTCACGGAGGGAAAAAAATCAGATCAATAATATATTCAACACTATATATTTCTTTTCTCATCCAAGAAAAATTGGTGAGGGGGTATTCCATACCAAACGTCCTCCACATAACAATCATATCATCAGCACTAGGTCACGTCCAACTGACTTTCATTTATACATCAAATATAAACTATCATAGCACCGGTATTACATTCATTGCGATCCCCAATATTGTGACTCATTGCTATAAAATTTGCACCTTCCCACACATCTGCTTTCCTTCTAGATAAGTACTAAATACGTAATTAAGTGGGGAGTTGTGATGCATGTGGTGTGGCCGCCTCTTCAATATAGATTTCATGACTTTTTACAACTGCTACGAAATAACATCATGCCCAAGTGCTGTTACGCAAGGTTGAAATCTATAAGCACTTTGGCAGCAACTGCATTGAGATGCAACGCAAAAATCAGAAACGAGTCATTGTGGCACCCAGATGCACAATATATTTGGCACTTTAAACCCTACCCCTCTTAGTAAGCTTCTAACGATACGGTACATGCAAATCACATGGTAGGACATAACTATGTACACAAGCTGTAGTAAAACGGACGCCATGTTGAACAACAACAAATAAACTGACTGGAAGGAAAGCAGAGGTGTAATCAACCAATAATTTTTCTGTAAAATATTGCGCACCTCTAACCCCCCCTCCCCAACTTCCGTACTCATAACTTCCTTCACAAAAAAAAAATAATTAAAAATTAAACGGAAAAAAAAAGTGTGAGAGAGGCTTCATTTTCCTGGGACATCACAATTCAAAAGTCCCTGTCCCATCCTGACACATCATCTGCTGGAATCCCTTCCTTGTCTGGGGGGTACTCATCAAAGTTGGACGTGTCAGTGGGGCCTCTTACATGAGGCGTTATGGGTGGAGCGAGAGTGCGGGTGCGGAGGCCTTCCCAGTTGAATCCATCAAACCACTTGTGCTTCTTTATGTCACTAATGCCTCCCTTCTGGTTGCCAAGACGTTCTGCAGGATTGTCCCTGGAGAGGTTAAAATATGGGGTAAGAAAGAGTCCCTAATACACCAAAAAAGATTATTCATTTCTTCTTTACCTGCACAACTTCTTGATGAGAGCTGTTGCATTCCTCGATATGGACCTTGGAAATTGCACTGCATCTATCCCCTTTAGAATAATGTTGTAGGTCTTCATGGGGTCAGGGCCAGTGAATGGCGGTGTTCCAGTCAAAAGCTCAAACATGAGCACTCCCAGAGACCAATAGTCTGCACTGATATCATGTCCCTTGTTGAGTATGACCTCAGGAGCCACATACTCTGGAGTGCCGCAGAAGGTCCATGTTTTACGTCCACCCTGCAGTCGCTTTGCGAACCCAAAATCCACGAGTTTGACATATCCCTGTGAGTCCAGCAAGAGGTTCTCAGGCTTCAGGTCGCGGTATATCACATTGCGGGAGTGGAGGTAGTCAAATGCTTCCACCACACAGCCAGTGTAAAATCTGGAAAGGATAAACACAAATGAAGTTAGTGCATGTGATCAAATAAGAATGTGTAGACCCTAGTTGTACCTCGTACACACTGCAATAATAATCAAGAACCCATCGAAACTCTTGCCATGTGAAACTCCTCTGTACAACCCAGGAGTCAAACATAGGACGACAGTGCATTTTTGCAAACCTAAGTCTGTAGAACCTAATTGAGTTTCGCTTTTTCATCAAGAATTATGAACAAATCCCACTAAGATTTTTGGCAGATGGAAGAAAAACAAATCCTGGACAAAATCCCTTGACAGGCTTGATGCCAACTTCTTCCTTGCATGGCAATTTTATGTGCCACTCATATCCATTTTTTCACTTCGATTCCTAGTCTGGTAAAGTTATAAAATGGTCAGAGTTTTCCTTACTGAGGGACTGAAAAAAATGCTGCACTCTGTTTCTTATCACTGTAATTTGCGCTTGAGGGGGTAGTGTTGCAATGGTATTACATAAGTGTAACAATAAAGAAACCTGTTTAACCCTTGACTCCCATGTGTGTATTACAATACTCATCAGGAAAAATTTCCCTTCTCCTACAGTATATGAAGGTCCAAAAAACTTTTGCATTTATGATGTCACATGTGAAGAGAGTAATAAGTATTGTAGCGTACTCAAGCTAGACACTTCTTTCGAATTGTTATTGGGAGTTTTAAAAATTTGTGGAGTGAATTTCAACTCAAAACAGAGGTATGTGTGGTTCTTCTAATTACCATATATTTGCAAGGGCTTTCTTGAGGTTCTCTCATTCATTACTCCCACAGTCCAAAAATCTCTCTTCCCCTCTCACCCTCCCTATGCCAGATACCGTGTAACTGAAGACATCACTTGCCAAGGGGCCCAACTCCCAAAATTTCTCAAAACCGTTTTATTGTGGATTCCTCCACTTAGAGTCGGGCCTCACAGCCCTGGTGAAGATGAAGGGCCCAAATCGACCAGAACTGCCTTAAAATTGAATCATAAACTGCAAAACTCCATATGGAGCAATGAAGCATACATGTCTCTTTCTATTTTTCTCTCCTGAAAACTTTCACCCTTTGGCAAGTGATGTCTTCAATTTCTTTGGCTCCCGCAATATGTAAAACTTAATTATTATGTTCCTGTGAGTCCATCTCAGTTGTAAGGTTTGTTCTCAAGTCTAAGCTATGCCTGAAGCCAGAAAAACACATTTCATTGAAATAAATGAGCACCTAGTGGTGGCATCATCAAAGCTTCCTCGGTCCCTCAGAATGGTCCACAGTTCTCCTCCAAGGCAGGCCTCCATGAGCATGTAGAGGTACTTCCTGTCCCGGAACGTCTTGTACAGCTTCACGATGAAGGGGCAGTCTGATTCAGCCACGATTTCCTTTTCAGACACTATGTGCAGCTGTTGGCGAGTCTCAACTATCTGACTTTTCTTCATCTGCTTCAGGGCAAACGAACGACCAGGATCTGTGGCAAATTGAACCAGTTCCACCCGCCCAAATCCACCTACGCCCAGGGTTGACACGATGCGCAGGTCACTCAGCTTCACAGTTGCAAACTCTTCATCCAGTCTGGAAAAGAAGTACATCATATTTCAACAGGTGATTTAACTAAAAATAGTGCATTTGACAATTGAGACTAGTCATGTATAACACCTAAAAAGTTGGGGATCACAGAGATTGAAGGCATAGATTCAGCTAGAAGGTTTATCCTTGCTATTAATTTGTACCACAGGATAGAAGGCTTATCATCAAAATGATTTGTTGGTAACATGTTGATGATAAACCTTCAGTTCAATTTCAAACCCTGCCAACATATGTCTTATCACACATCCTGTTAAAATATAACCTTATTTCAGTTGAATGTATGGCAAGGTTAAACTGGGTTAGAACACAATAAGTGACTTTTAAAAACAATTCACTTCAAAATCAATTTTTAAAAATATTTGCTCCACTGGCTGAAATGGCGTCACTAAAACATCGGCCTTAAAATGCAATAAAACTCCAAGAAACCAAACGGGATATCTAAATAATTACAAAAATGCTAAGCTAATCAGTTATGTAAGACATCTCTATTCCTGGAAGTGTTTACAGTTACTTCCTCTGCTTATACATACTTCTGTCATAGCTCATTAACTGTAAGTGTAATGCAATTGGTTATCTAATAACTTGTACTGTGCCAAATGACTCAAGGAAAAAGTTTTTTTTCTTATTGTTGTTTACAGCTTTCTTGTACAAAACATTAACGCAGTCCTGATAGTTTGAATCACAATTCTGGATAATAAGAACTAACCAATGTGTAGTGTACAGATAAATGACAATGTGACAAAATCATTTATGAGATCTCAAGTGTGGTAATTTAATATGCTGGAATGCATTTTTGTGAATAATTTTGATAGCCTTTATTACGTGTCAGTATCATGTATAAACTTACCAGTTCATCGTAGTAATCCAAATTGCAGACTGTTAGAAGAAGTGATAGCATTCAAGTTTAAATATGCATGATAATCTACATGTACTAATGTTATTTTCAGGTTAGTTACATGCCATTTAAAGTCATTAAAAAAATAGAATAACATAATGATACCTTCTACGTTCGACATTCTCATCAACATATCTGGTTCGTATCTCATCCAGCCCAGATATGAGTTGGTTGAAGCTCTCTCTGTCAATCACCAGGCAGGTGACCCCATCTGGATCATCTGCCACGATATTTGCAGTCCTCAGGTCATCCCCTTGGAGGGCTTTCTCCCCAAAGAAGTCCCCCTTGTGGAGGAGCCGGATGAACTTCTCTCCTCCACCAGCACTAAATCCACTTATTCCGGCAGGTGTGTCATGGACTCCAGGTGATGTGGGTGGCGCATCCTCCTTCATAGTCACTTTCACTCGACCCTTGCTGATGATGAAGAACGTATCTCCTCTGGCACCTTGACGCACTATATAGTCACCCAGGTTGTAGAATGTTTCCTCCAAGACATCTGCTATTTTGATCAAGGTTTCCTCTGACAGATTCTTGAAAATGGGCACACTGAAATGAAGATTTTGTTACCAACCTTGTCACTATTCAGTAACTGTACAGTAATACTACTTGCCTAAAAGTTACTTGTATGCTGTACATAAATCAAGTGAAAAAGTCAATGTACCGTACATGAAAGTTTACTGTGGTTTAATATATCATCAGCCTTTACCTCAGAAGGCAAAATTAAGTACCACTTAAGAAAGTTCAAGGACGAGGTCCAAGTGACTTCTAGAATGCAGCACTACACAACTTAAGATTAACAGGTTGAAATAGTACTGAAGTACGAATCACAACAAGAAAAGTATTGATGTAAGTGGATAATGCATCAAATTACAATCATCATAATATTGGTGCTGAAGTACTACTAGGATCACATGTAAACACTGCAGCTGCAGTCAATAGCTTTACTGCGCATGCCACTTGCGCCATTGAACTTGAGTGCCCAATTAAATTACTCCTCCCCTCCACCCCATCCCTTTTGTTTACCTCTTGAGGAAGTCCGTATATTCCGCCTGGCGAATGAGGCCAGTGCGCATCATAATGGTCTGGAAGCATTGTCTCTCGATTGCCCATAGCTTGCAGTCGGTGGCAGCCTTGATGGTGGCAGTGCGCTTGCAGTTGTACAATATGGCCAGTTCTCCAAACACCTTTCCAGGGGCAAGGCTGCTCAGGAACCTGCCCTCTCGAGACACCTCCACCTTGCCCTCTGAAACCATATAATTGCAATTATTATTTAACCAACAACAAGAAATAGTAAAGCGAGGTGATATGTTAAAATATGCTCATAAAAATGTGGTCATGGCTGGATTGGCATGGGAAAGTGGGTCGATGGGAAAAATATTCTCGGTTGAATCACTTCTGGATAGTGGTTTCGGTGAAGAATTACAGACTTTTCCCCCCGTCTCCACCTCTTTAAAAACCAAAAAGGTGCTGTGGCCAGAAATAAATGGAAATGGCACATATGCAAAGGATTATGAGAAAAAAGCTATTGAATTGATGGGGGAAAGTTCTTGGAAACACTTTTTGCAGGCTATAAATAAGTCTTGGGCATTCGAGGGTAAAATGGGTTTAAAGCAATAACATTCAAAATTTATGAGTTACCCAGGCATAGTAATTTAAGAGATACTCGTATTATGTTGCATTACACTTGTTGGACTATGTGATTTATTTTTCTCATTGTAATCATTAGTTAGCATGTTCTTTGTGTACTCGTTAGAGTTTTAGAGGAATGTGCCTTTTCAACATTGCTATAGATACAATACATATGAAATCATTTGCGGTACTTCAAGTTAAAAACACTGCAACACAACTCATGCAGATTTAAAATGTGTAAAGATCAATAGGGATACATCAACATCATTTTATCATCCCTGATAGTGTTCACCATTGATTGCCTCTAATTGAAGAAAACTCTTTTCATGCTGCCTATTTCAAGGTCTGCAGAAATGGTGCCATACTTTCCTTTCCTAGCAATTTCAGAGAATGGCTCCATTTACTGTCTCTGCCAGCCAACCTGCTTGGTGTCCATAAAGACGAGTCAAATGTCAAAATGCACTAGAAACTTGCTGAAGGCTAGTTGCTACATTTCCAGTGATTTCATCACATGCAGCATTTTAACAATCTCACCAGATATTCTGGTTAGGAACAATATTCAGGTGTGCCTCAAGGCTCTGAGGAACACATGAAAAATTGACATCTGACACCAAAAAAGGATCATGTAAGATAGCCCAGCCCTTGCATGGGAATCTTGTAGAGAAAAATTGATATACACAGTGAAGTATTACTTACACATGTGAGTGTAAGGCAGATTATTGTTGTACTTGTGTTATCAGCACAATAACTGGTTGACTGCTCCAGTAAAAAAAAAAAAAAAACTTCCGCCCCATGTCCTTCACCATTTCCTTCATTAGTCGCCCAAGTCTTTCCATAAACATATATCTCACAGTACAAGTACTGGATATGTTTGAGGTAGGATTCCGAATCTGAATTCCTGCTGGATCGACTGTTTCTCTGGTGGCAACCACATTGTGTGCATATGCACAAGACCTTGCAGAAATCTCGAGTTTTTTCTTCCTTCATTTATTTACAACCATGTCCGCGTATACGGTCCACTGGCTTTACTTTCATTCGATTTTTTTCTCGGACATTTGCTAGAAAAAGCATGTCGACTGGACAGCAGCAGCTACTTGTTTATAGTAGTTACAAAACAGACAAGTTACTTCAACTGCCCTTAATAAAACGGGCTAAAATTACAATATTTGATAACCATAACGCATCCTCCACCTTTCACTTGTGAAAGGTGCTCTGATGCTTGAGAAAGCCATTTTAAAAATGCATTCTTCTCACCATTTCTTCCCACTCATCACGCAAGGAACGAGCAATGGAAAACGCCTCTACATAGGCCTCTACTGCATTGTAATATCTATATACCGGTACCGGTAGTACTGTATTCGACCTCGCCCATTGCATTCCTGAAAAGTCTATGGGTCCGGCAGATATAGTCTAATACGTTGCATTTCCGCCTCTCAACAATGATTCACAGAATGCTAATGATAGCAGTTATTACGTTTCAAAAGAAAAGTCTGCTTTTTAAGTTCCTGCAACTGAAGGCCACTCTTCCTGAATCATCGAGGTAAATCCCCCTCTAATCTGGTAGTAATCCTTCAACATCAATCGACTCTACGACAACAATCTTCTCCCAGTGGGCCCAGCTGGTAGAAAACAAGCGTTTAAAGGCAAGAATGGCCGTGACGCCTAGGGCCCAGAACAGCGTGACAAAGGTGAATCAAGATGGAGGAAAGGGCGTGCATGACTATGGACGCCGGTGGAGGGAGAACGAGGCCCGGATGTTGAACGTTCCCAAAAGGGGGCCAGGAAGCGGCCAAGTGGGACTGGGTCAGGGCACTCAGCTTACATATCCAACCAGCCCCAGCCAGGCCTCCTTGCCTACTAACTAACTAACCACTCCGTTTGTTTCCTTGGGCCTTGTGGCTTGGGTTTTCTTCCTTCCTTCCTCAATCGTCCTTGGATACCTTTCTCTTTCGGACGTCTAATTTCCTAACGGGAGCAGCCAACCTTACCCACTGGTTGGCCCTCAACACAACCAGAAATGACTGGGAGGGAGGCATGTAATCGCTCTTGTAATGCCCGGGAACATCACGATTCAGGTCGACCACCATTGTTGCCTGCATAATCCGGAGCACGGAAATTGTTTCTTCCACTTTGCATGCTAAGGACGGGCCGCTTGGTCAGGAACTTCTGATTCGATTTTTGTGAGAGGTACGCGCGATCACGAATAAATGTCACCGTCATCAAGTCCGGGTTCTTCTCACAGAAAAATTTGATATGCCTGGCTGAAAAAATGTCAATTTTCATGAAGCAATATCTTGCACAACATTGTGTGCCTCATTTGAAATATACGTAGGTTACGATGCAGGTAGTTTCGAGAGTTCTGGATCTACCAGGAAAATGTCACTGTTGCACTTCGGGCTGATTGGTCGAATCATCCGTGTGCACAATCTGAGCCACCCATTAACTGGTTTTAAGTAATACTTCCTACAATTTTGATGTGGTGCACTGAAATTACATATAGTCGTCAGTGTTCTGACATAATTTCAGATCGTATACATTAATATTAATGTATGCCACTCGACAGTTGTAGTGCCATACAAACATAAATAATTTTGACCTACAATAGATAACTGGACATAATCACCAGAGATGGAGTTATCTCAATCTCTATCGTTAATAATTTCCTCTGGGTCTTTCATCATGGGCGAGGAACGATTGTAATTGCGCTTTAAATTCAACTCGACATCAATATTAACTATAAATGACGTCTCGATAGATGTAAAGGAAATGGATTACTCGTCATAAAACTTACACATATAGCAAAGAGTAATCAATTTCTCACAGATTAGGGCAAATGGACAAAACACTGCAGCAGAAAACATTCACATTTGGTACGATAAATAATGTGTTTATAAAATAATTTAGCAGCTTCTTGTCATTTACAATAGCTGAAAAGGTCTTTCGATCATGCGATCTGTGACATCTGAGGTAAACACCTATCATTACTGTGGCTTACATGCCCTAGTTTGAATTCCCCCCCCCCNNCCCCCCCCCCCCCCCATATACCGTATTGAAATGTGGAATGTTGCCAAAAGTGTGGATCTTACCGATAATTATCTAGAACATCGGAGTTACTGGCAGGATTACGCGACTAATGACTCGTCACCGGGGCTGGAGTGTAACCGGATTTGGAATAAATTTGGGTTTTCAGGGCACAACTCAATGGTGCTTTTAATGTCAACATGTCATACAGGCTGTCTCCATAAAGACACTAGTATAATATTAATAGCTTTCTTTAGAATAGCTACCGGAATTATTATTATTACTATAATAATAACACCACTGTTTCCCACCAAATTGTGTAACTTCCACTTTTGCAGTCAAAATAAACTCATTAAAATAGTTCACCGTGCACCTCCAGCGTTGTTTCGTGATAAGATATTGTTGTAGAGTTGATGAAATTGTTGATATGAATTTCTTAATGCAATGCCATTAACTTGCTGCAAATAGTTACGTAAACTTGTTTACTTGCAACCTTGGCATATATTTTGAAATGCAAAATAAGTTACTAGCGTAAGTCACTGCGTCATACAAGAAAAATACTGTAGTGAGTCTACCCCGATTAAATCTTCGCGCTTACGATGTAAATATTTTTGCTGGATGATACCTTGCTCAATAGGGCGAATTACAAATCCAGCTTCAATATTCTCAGGCTTAAATTTAAAAAAATTATTTCAATAGCCACGCAATTACTTTATAACTTCTCAATGCCACATGAACCTATATAAAAAGCCAACCATTTCCCCCTTCTAAAATTGATATCTATATAATTTCCCTTCACCTCAGGCGTTGCTGCAACCAAATCAGAAAACACCATCCAAGTAACACGAGCTTGGCATACCAAACAAATTTCCCACACCTATTAATTTAAACGGCGACCATCGCGTTTTCCAACTCGACATTAAATTTAAAAAAAACTATCCCAACAACAAATTAGAAAACCCCCGTATCTCTAGGCCTAATCAGACCGCAACGGAAGCAATCACGATCGAATGAAGCTATCCCACGACTATTTTGCGACGTTGATCAACTCGAATGGTGCCTTAGGCTATGGCAAATAAGTGGCCTGCTTCTAGTTTCGCGACGGAAAGTGAAAGCAAGGAACAGTTGGCCGCCAGATTAAAAAAACACCCCGCCCAGCACAACACCCCCTGCAGGCTTGGCCAAAAAGAAAAAAAGAGAGAATGAACAAGAAAGATGAAGATGGAGGAGGAGAAAAAAAAAACTGGCCCACTTGCAATTCCACATGAGCTTGTTACGCTCCATTCTCAGGGAAAGTATAGGAAAAGCATGTATTTTGACCTCTAACCCTTGTTTGCCCGCTGGTTCTTTCTTACCAGGCGGTAACCATGAGAGAGAGAGCGAATCGTGGAAGATACACCCAGTGTGATGCAAATATTGCAAAAAAAAAAAAAGCAGTGAATCCATCACAAAAATCACACATCTGCTCATATGTTACACTACTGTGCACAGAGAAACAATGAGCAATCAGAGTCATAACTATTACATGCTCTCCATAACACCACCTAGCCATTCACTTCCGTAATCTTGTCAAAATTAGGATGCTGACACGAGATAAAATTTCCTCAGGGGAATCTTCCACGCTCAAAAATGGGAACAATGCGATATGTGTACTTGTAAGAAGGTCAAGTTTACGGGTGAAGGGAAAACAAAATGCAATGAATACATCCTTTGTCTTCACACTTGGTCGGAATCCGATACTGGTACACTTATGGAAATTCTTAAACAAAATTCCACTTCGCTTGGTTTAATAAGGCGATCATTGTTGCATGGTATATCTTGAGCCCCCCCAAAGGGGATGTAATATTTGTACCATTTTCTCCTCCAGTGAGAAAGAAAAGTGCACTTAAGGGATGAAAACATCATCGAAGACCCACATTTAAGCTGGGCGTGGATACAACCCGTCAAAACAAAATTAGAGAGTAACTTCCTCTCTATATTTTTTATTATTATCATCATACTGATGCTTACAGAGCTGAAAAGCGTATTTTCAGGTTAGCGTTTCCGGTCCTCAACCTTCAAGCAATATTTTGAATCACTTTTAAATGTCCTGAGAGCAAGGTCGGTGCATTCAGGCGTGGTTCTTGCCTTATATTTTTTTCCCCCAACCCTTTCCACTGTTCGAATTTATGGCGTAATTAAAGCTCAAGCTGGACACTGACAATGAGACATAAGTGAACCTAAAATTTTAGAAAGGGCATGATAATATTAAATACATATTTTGGCCTTTCCTGAAATGCTTCGCGTTTTGCTCACACATGACGTCATTGTGAATGTGGAGGATTGACGGCTTACTGAAAGGTCTGGAGGCTCGATCCCAGGCTCCGACTTTCCTTTTTCATTCGTAAAGACTGGCCAAGGATTGCTATAACTAGGATGGAATTATCCTGGGGGAGTGATATTAAACTTATTAGGGCGTTGCGTTAATTATTTGAAAATGTATGTTGAAATAAAGCGAATATTAATAACCAATAAGTACTTCACGCATTACAATGTAATGTTCGAGTACGGTACATTATTCGTGTCCAACAGCTTAACTCGCTCTTCACTTCCCGGCGAATAATTGGCAATTATCATCAGTGAAAGGCACATGATAAACAGAGAAATACATTGTTCTTGTCAGACTTGAAGCTGAAGTCGTCAGTCACTAGCGGTTCCAGCTGTCCAATTATGCTTTTAAGAACATTATGACGTCACTTCTCGAATTTATGCAGCAGCTGATAGTTACAGGACGGAGATCTAGTCTATACAGTGACAAACTTGTCCATTGATTCGGTTGTACCCGGATCCATTTACAGGCTATTTTTGGGAGACTAATGCAGTTTCCAGACATGCCAGTAACTCCCAGACTGTTTTCTTCTGACAGCCAGTGATTATTACGTCATATACATCGCAAACAACTGGAACAAACATGACATCATCACTTCCAAGTGCCTGTGTCGTTTCTTGTTCTAAACAGGAGAAAGCAATGTGTCTGTCAGCCTAGGGTGACTCGGTGGGATTTAAATTTAGAGAATTCCACGCACTGATGCTGAGTACCTCCCAGATGATGACACTGGGGAGTTAACAGTGAATCACGCCCTCCTCGGCCTCTGACACCAGCTGGGCATCAAATGACATTCCACACACTGAGCTTGCATGGTATTCATATATGGGCAACTGCCCCACCGAATGTTCAGTAATTAAGCTCACATTAGCATCAGCAGAAGTGTCCCCCTCAAATTGGCGGACTCAGGAAGCCTTGACAACATTTTTACTGAGCTTAATTATGATACACAAGGTATTACACCACCGTATATCACACAGTCTCACAACAATATATTAATCGGTATATGTTACACAAAATCAGGGTCAAACCTACAGTTTTGAAGTAGGCCATACGGAGCGTGAAACTGTGGCAAATAGGGTGCATCAATTTGCGGCGGTTTCCTACTTATTGCCAGAAAAATCCGCATGACCTACTGCCAGGCACTGCCCTCGAAATCATATATCCGCGTTTATCCACAAAAAAATTATAATAATTTGGCGACACGTACATCGGCTGTCAGTGATTCCTTGGTAACTTATCACCTCATCTTCATTGGTTAAAATAGTAACATTTCGAGTAGTTTTCGGCTCAATTTGAGTAATTATTCGTTCAAGCCTTGACAGGATTTTAGAGTGCTGATTTCACTCCATAGTTTAGTCCAATTCAATGACGTTTTGAGTAAGTTAGTGCAGCTAATTTCCTCCCGAATATCGCTCCAACGTTTAAAATTTTGGCTCACACTGGAGTTAAAATTTTAATGCAGGGTCTATTTAGTGATTGCACTAATTTTCTCCCACCTCAATTTGTGTATTTTGTTTACATATAATTTGATGACTTTTGGAATTGAAAAGATTCACAAAAAATTTTATGGCGGTTGCATGACCAATAGTAAATCCAAATGTTACTCGCAGGTGATTCCGGATTTACTGCATCAATCGTGCAACAGGTTCTTACAGAGCCCAGCAATCACTACAATCTTGGACTAGACAGGCCCTGAAACCACACCAGCGTGTCACTTCCTAGTTATTCCCGACCGTCCGGGGGTCCACCCTATAAGAGAGACACTACCTACAAGGTCTCTGATCTGAATCCCACCCGATATGGTCACACGGCACAACCACTGTGTGATGTGGCCCAGCCAACACATTTGGGGATGCCATCTCTGTACCTTGGTCCTGTCCTTCCTTCCTGGCCACCACATTTCCAGTCCTCCTCCTCCTGGCGTACGAATGCACGGGCACAATCAGCTTTGGTCTGGGTATCGCGAAAGTGTCGCACCTGCTGGTGTCCTTCCCTTCCCTCCTGGCCCTCTCCCTCACCCTGCTCCCGAACCCTTCTTCGGACGACCCGTCCTCCTCGGACGTCCACTCTTCCTCCTCTTCCTCGTCCTCCGCCTCGTCCACCTGTCCCCATCCCCAACCGGCCTCATGGTGCACCATGGCCCTTCGCCCCCGCCACCATCCAGCCGCCGCCATGTCTGCCCATCGTCCTCCTTGCCCACGCTCAACTGACTGACTGACCTCCTCCAGGCTCCAGCTCGTGTCTTTCCCCCACTCGGAACTCCCGCCTCCTACACTTTCTCCTCCTGGCATGATGATGGGGATCTACCCACTCCCTTGCCAGCCACTCACCGGTGACCACCACGTCACTGCTGCTGCTGGTGGTAATAGTACCTGAGGTGCTGTGATCAGCTGTCCCATATCGGGTCATTGCATTCCGGACACTTATAAGGAATGTGTTCCTACTGAAATGTCCTGGGAAAAGCTAACCGAATTTCAATAACTGAACAGGAAGAACTGTTCAAAAAAATAAGCAGCTTAGCGAACATTTAGGTTAGAACACACTGTGTAGTTGGAGCAGACGTGACCGAGTCGTAATCAGCCGGGTACGACGACATTCACAGGTGGTAGATTGGCAAAATGTGACTTGTAAATGGTCCAAGAGTGCATGGTAACAGCTCGGCCTTGCCTGGGGTGTGGGGTATAGTCGCACATCAGTTTCGGTACGTGTGTCGGGGTGCCCCCTTTTTTTTCTGTCTCAAGTATCTGCACGGCCTACTTATAGTCGCATTCTTCCGTATTGTTCCGGATAGTCATGTGGAGCATTCCTGTGAAGCGGTTTCTTGGAATGATACCTGTCAATGGTGCCAGTCACGGTTTTTCATAACATCAGTGCTAATTAGTGATATACAGATGTAGAATTTTAGTAATGCATTGGAATCAAGGTGCTAGGTAGACCTTCAGGTTCATAACCTATACAGTACGATGATTTTATTTCTTTATTACGCCTTTCTATAGGGCAGTGGGCCCATGTAATGATACACATGTGCATGATTTTGATATCAACAATTTTTTAATACCTCCTAAATTATAAAAAATAACCTCGATGAGTTAGAAAACCTTGAACCTAACCGAGGTTACCCATGACTTCATGCAGCAGGGAATTTTCCTAGCATCCTTGCACTAGAATTAACATTTTAATGATCACCTCTAGAAGTGAGCAAAACCCCACACTTCACAGCATGTAAGACGCTCTGAAAAAACGGAGCAAAATCTGTCGCAATTCTTAGAAACATTATTTTTCCAAGAAAATTACAACAGTTTGTTTCCCTTTTCAAGACCATACTGCAATCATGCAAAAAATAAATTCCCTGCACCTCACAATGTCATACGTCACTCTATCGACGTCATCTCCTATAAAAGTCGGTGACCAAAAAAAGTTGAGAGCACAGTCATGTAGGTAAGAGTTCAGAGAGACTAAAAATGTGCGACGCTCAATCGAGTACATCGAATCGCGATTCGGGCCACAACCCATACAGACATGTCCATGGCAGCCTTTCCTCAAAAGAATTCGGCCACTACAAGTCCTTTCAATCATCGAGAAAAGAAAAACTGCCCTCACGTCCTTCAAAAATGCACGATTGTTGCAATAGTTTTAAGAAACGTGAAGGTTAATCTGGCCTTACCGAGACAACGGCACTTGAGCATTCAGAAAAAGCTTATCATTGGCAGATGAAGCAGAGCCTTTGTATAGCTATCGCCATAGAAAGAAAGTGACCGGATTGAAGTGCGACATACGACAACTGAGCGTACGTCAGTGTACCAATGTTTTTTCCTCGCCTTTGTCGTTTCGGTGTGAAACCTATATGAATCCTGCCTGTGAGTGCAGTTTGTAACTGGCGTGACACAACTTTCTTCTCAAAGTCGTGACTTGTACGTGTCATATGCTCTGCTGATACATTCTCGTCATAGCCAACAGTTTCTAGCGGTCTAAGGATATATGATGCAGAGTCACCACATTGTACGCCTTTGTCGATTTCTGTAATTGCAGTGGCGACAATGTAAGCCTTGGGAAATTACTATCACGGAGAGAAAGATGCAGCCATGAACCCTGGCCTTGTACTCCTGATCTTAGCCTTTCCTTATTCTCAAGTGTAACTCACTGTGCAGATTTTCAGCCAGTACAGCCATCAGCGTCTAGATCATTTTCATACAAGTGTGCTATTTTGATTACAAAATAATATCGTCCCTATTAGTGTACAGGACGCTGAATCTAGCAGCGGTTTTTTATTCTGCTTATTTTGAAATGAAGGCCGCAATAGATTCAGCATCAACTGGATCACCCCTAGAAACATCTTAACGTTGACTTACTTCCTCAGTTTCAAAACATGGTAAAATAATTTCAAATTCCCTTGGAAAACACTTGACTTTTCAGTAATGCTGATCATTACGGATACGACACCTCCGACACCTCCGTACAACCTGACTACAAGATGATGTACTGCTCAAGCTGATATGACGAAGAAGGGTGAGAAAAGTTCTCAAGGGTTCACTCCAGAAACCAATTTAAAGAGGTGGAAGAGTCACGACAAATGCACGTGGTCCTGACTGTTGTAAAAAAACGGAAGCAATTCAGTCTGGTTGCTGAGGTAATCAATCCACAATTTCTTCTCCATACCCTCCCGTCGCCTATGTGAAGGATGTGCACTGTCCACAGTTGAAGGAGAAGTTATGGATTGCTTATTCTAGAAACCTGTTTTTTTTTTTTTTTTGTTTTGTTTTTTAAAGCAGTCATCACGACAACCAAACGTAGTCATGATTGTTACTTCCAACGGACTGATTCTCTTTAAACTGCTGGTTAATGGGGTAAACAACCCATTAACTTCAGCTTTTGAACTGAGGACTTGGGTAGGGCATTGCCCTCCAAATTAGCTAACTATAGCTGAGTACAGGCCCAGAAAACGTGTAAAATATGGCAGATATATCAATGACAATGCCTGACTCTGCCATTGGGGGGTATCATTGTGCTACACTTGTCAGAACTAATGATAAAGTGTGAAAAAAACACTTCACATTGATAAAGTGGTCATGCCTGCACAGCCAGTACCTCGGGCACCTGATTACGATTACATGTGATTAAGCGCAACAATTTGCCCCAAGAGCACATTAAGACCTGTGTTCGTGTTTACACGACAATGTGCAGCTGATTTCGTGACTAAACCCTCTCGATCTGACCCATCATATCTCACATCATTCTTAGAAAGTACAGCAGCCCCTATATGCACCGCTACCAAACATGCCAAACAACGACACGACCTTCTAGATGTGCATATATGAGTGACACACATGCCCTCTCCCGTGGTGGACATTTCATGACAGCAAGTTCGGGGTTTCACAAGCCTTTGCGTGACTATCACTTTCATTAGAACAATTATCTGCCGGCGTCGGGTTTGCCACTCTTCCTTTGAGCCGCTGCACACACACACTTTCATTTCGCACATACGTGCCGAAAAAAATTATCCAGTAGCCGATTTCTACGCCACTAAACGGCCCATGTGTAGTGAAAACAGCTTCAGGAACCAGGCGAGAAATTGCGATCCATACCCGAGCAGGAAGAGGAACGGATAAGGGGCTAATTGACATAACTTTGGTGAATGGCAAGGCAAGTGAGCACATTAAATTGGCATACCTTTTCACAGATGTGCATCATGGATTTTGGGGAGAAAACTGTGCCGGTATGTCGCAAGGTCTGTCTCGTCTGAGTAGCGATTTTGCACGTTTATTTCGCAGGATGTCACAGATCAATTCGTTAATTGTACCAATAACCGTGTTGCCAAGGCTCGTGAAATTTCTGAGCTCCACTTATTTATTTCTGGTATGAGACTATACACTGCTGTCATCCTCTGACGCAATTTATAATTATCTAGCTCTACGCGGCATGAAAGTATGAAGCGCCTATATATGCTTGCACACACGGAAGGTGTTTCAACTTCAGTACCACAACAGCCTTGTATAGTATTGCATGATTTCATGGCACTATCTGCATCATATACTTTATTAATTTTCTTCTGGATGACGCAAATCGCAGTCCAACCCCGAGATAAAATTGTGCTTACATTGGGTTATTTAAACAAGAACTCCGTCATTTAAACCAAACTGCGCATGACACTTCAATAGTGGGCAAAATTACATGTTGACATGGTACTGGAACGTTGACTACTCCCATGAGCCACGACTACCTCATGTTGACGCAGTGGCTACCACATTGTTTGCTGTGTATGGCAGCGCGCCGTACACATTAACTATATACGCACCGGCGCTCAAAACTAATTGCACATCCCTATATATTAGTTTTGCGAGTACTATCAGTCTACCTGGCGATTGGGCGCGAGTTTCCCTTCACCCTGTACACTAAATGAGAAAATATCTGATTATGTGTTGCGAATACCTGTCTAAAATCGAATGTTTTCCCTAGTTTGCTTTCATGATGACAAGTGACACATCATCATCATCACTACCACCACCACCACCATCCAAATTCTGGGAAGGAAGATACGCCCAGTTTTATACTCAGAAGGTCCACAGTGCAAGCAGTTCCGAGTATTACAGTACCTTCACGCCACGATGCAGGGATTTTCTCAAGATCTCCCCATTGTGATTCACGGGTGACATTGGTTACATTGTCGATTACATTTACATGACGACTGCTCATGCACATGGAATTACGCAAATGCGGCCTTTTCGCTCATCAGCACAAGTTCTCGGGGTGATGGCTGAACCATATATACTCTTAATAAATATGCAGGACTGACCTTCCATAACATACACGATGGACCCAACATCTCCTTCCTTGATGATGATGCTTCCTGCCTCGTAAGAAACCTCATACATACAGTCGACAATCTCTCGGATTTGTCCCATCTCCAGGTTCTTCATGAAGTCATTGTCCAGGATGGCCGATCGGATCAGTTCACGTGACCTGCCCAGGAAGCAAAACAAAATTAGACTTTCATATTCGCAACGGAAAACAAACGAGTTAGTTCGGGTAGCGGGGAAACAATGTGTAAATATCAAGCAGCAAACCATGACCTATGGCACACTCATGCCTTCACAGCATTGCCTTTTAATGGTTACAGGCGCTAAGGAAATAACGTCTCGGATCTACTGTAGGTTGCATCCATAAAAATAAGCGTTACTCCGAGTCAGTGTATGTTTTATGGCAGCGTATAAATTTTGGATATAGTAACAGAGTAATTCTTGCACAATAGGTGTATACTGTATACTGTACCTAATGTTCAAGAAGTACTGAAATGTTACAGCAAATAATAAGATACAATGGTGAGATTGCAAAGTCACTGTAATGTTGCATCGCCAACTTTTCTTTCAAACAGTATTTTACCAGCAATTTATAAAAACTTGAATACCGGTTAATCCTCAGTCTGCATTATCCGAGAGTCTTGTATACCCCATCATATATTTTCCCATAAACATAGACAATAAACAATGGCACCAAAATCCCTCAATAGAAAATCTTTTCCAGTCTATAAATTCACCACTTCCCTATCTCCAACATCACCCTCCCTGCGATTAAGTAATTCTTATGATACTAACAGTTTACAAACCACTGAATTTCAACAATGTGAATTTCTTCAATTCACAAACTTCAATTGCTACGGAGTGTTACTTCAGGTAGCTCATGAAAAATAGCTGCTGGATTATCGACTTGATTGGACAAGCCTCGTACTCTTAATCACAAAATCAACGTGTAATATCCGTCCGTGACTCTCTTACTGAAGATTCTTTGGTTCGGCTTGAATCCTGAGCCGCTCGATGGCGTCCCTCAGATCCGTATATGCCGAAGCCTGAGCCGACGGCTCTGCGGAGATGGCCTGTCTCTTGGTTCGTCTTCTGGCCAGTTGCTGCGTCAAGGGTCCCACCACCTGCCGGAACTTATCCAGCTCATTCCTCAGCCTGGATATGGCCGCATCTCTGTCCGCTAACTGTGCCTTTAGGGACGCCTCAGACGCTTCTCGTGCTCGGAGCTCCTCGCGAAGACGACGGACTTCGGCTTCCATTCTTCCCACCACCTAAGCTATTAGCATTGCTTTTCACTGGACTTGCTATTCTCCTATGTTAGCAAATCTACAAGTGCCTTGTCTTAAAAATTGACGATGTCAACACTTCATTAATTCCGGGATGATACCTCTTTAATTGTCTTTGATACTTGAAAATGGTGTAACTTTTGTCATTGGCTGTGTTTGATGTTCGTACCAGCAAATCTACTTGCCTCTTCCAAAATACCTCTACCTTAATAATTACCTTGATAATTACAATTCGCAGTCAGGTGTGAACGCATAAGAAACCACGTGCTACATCTATCGGGTTGGAGCTCAACCAATAAATGCCTCTAGCGCGATTTTCTTTCGACTAGCTGTTGCAATCAGACTGCACCTACCCCTATAAAACTCGCAATTATCAATAAATCACCAGTGAAATGTCCAAGACAGAACAAGTAGACCCCCATCTACTGAATTCGTTGCAAAATGTGCAAGAAAGTTTATTTCTGTGAACTAGCAAAATATGGAATTATGATCACGTAAATCTGTGATTTTTAACAACTTCTGATACTCGACACGCCGTACAATTCACGCTTTCATGGTAACAGACACGTAGACGCGCGCAAAGCCGGCATTTTTTTTAAACTCGCAAAACCGTCAACTCTTCAACACAAAAGATGAAGGCCTGGAGCCTCACCTGGCTGAAAGGAAGAAAACCAGTTCTAAGACGCACCCCCGCAACATGCCACTCAGCTAAATTAAGATGCCCTGACACGACGTGAAAAGGTCGCTGGATTTGACTTTTGGATCAGGTACACAGGAACTTTATATAGCAAACGAAGAGATCCTGATTTGGCGCTTCTTAAATATGCATGAGGCATTGCTGATTTCAGGGGGCACCTTTCAAGTCACGCCTCCTGCGAATCACGACTCATATGTGGATGAAAAATGTTTCCCTAAAGTGAAGCTCGCCACATATGAAACAGTCGTGAGGCATACTTTCAGGGCGTTCCAGCATGGGGTCCCATCGACGTTACTACCAAATAAGGGTATGTAATACATGCATCTAGTTTGAATTTTAAAAACAGGCCCACCAAAAAAAAAAAAAATACCTCCTCTTCAAACATAGCCGGCACTGACATCACACCGATATACGATGGATTATGTGATCCTAATCTTTGGCAACTGCATTACTTTGCTTGGAAAGTGACACCTGCACGTGACGTAATGAGACCTGAAACCGTACCCACCTCACATGAATTATTATGCGCGGTATGCATCCGCCTTGATAGCACCTGACAAACTCGATTTTAGCCGCAGATAAACCCTTCCCAACTTTCTTGGCCAAGTCTGAGGCCTGGGCCACCTAGACGTCCGGGACCTGTAATTGATGGTTGCATAGGCAGATTTGAAGAACGGGTCATTTACAGCGGCTTGGGAACACCCCCGCGGCTCCTATCTACATGAGCACATATTACACTGTACCGGTTCGTCGACGGTGTGTAATCAAGATCTCTTTTCTCACCCTCCAGGGGGAAATGCAGTAGTCCATTAAATTGCGGTACTTGTGGACACACATACACCAAATCAGTGTGTCACGTCAATATCAGTTGCAGTTATTCAGCACTTCATTTGTTCACAAATGGAAGTTGTCTTATTGTACTGATGTGGTTACTGTCTGCCAATAAGATCAAAAAGCACAGGGTGAGGCAAAAGTTTCTTATAATCCGTCTCATTGCACTCTGACACATCGGTTCGGGATGTGTTTGTGACCTTTCGTTTCGTGAGTTTCCACTAATTAGCTCTTCATATCATGCAACAATGTGAATCTCTAAGAGGGAGCCTCAACGCGTAATGAGCAGCACATTATCTCTTAGGGCCGGTTGCGTGATACATGGTAAACCCGGTAATTAATTAGTAGCAATTAAACTAGGAAGTAATTCATAATAACACGGGATCAACAACTTGTTCGACGTTTACTACCGATCCCGCAACTGGCCCTTGCATCACGTACTGTACAGTACATGACCTGTACCTTGAATGTGCCCCGCTATCTCATATACATTAGACATTACATATAGCCATGTAGGATGTAGCCGACTTGTGTTGATAACTCGAGTCAAATCGTTTTCTATTTTTGTTTTACGCTAAGCAGCAATCTTGAAAGCAGATCCTCTCAGCTTTCCAGATGGACTATTAGTACCAGCCATATAATGCTCCAGACAAGAGAGGAAATGCCCCATATTCCACGTTTTCCTGGTTAAAACTACATGTTGGTAAGCCCAACACACTTGCGTCCTGTCATTTTTAAAATAAAAAAGTTATGGAGAAATCACGTACTGACAAGTTTGTAGGAGAAGTCGTATAAAGTACGAGCAAGGGAAGCTAGATTATTCCGGATATCACGTTGGCCTTTGCGATATCAGGTCATTGATCACATTGCGTAACGCACAGGTAATTCATTATTTCATCTCCCACAAAGAATTACGCCTTGGTGTTTAACATAGCAATCATTATTATGCTAAACACGATGTATCACGGTGTCAGCTGTCCTGGTGTGACCTTCGAACCTGCCAGAGGTCATCCTAATGAAAGATGAATGATGGGTGGGTTTTCCCGTTCCAAAAAAAATCCGTCTCTGTCGCACACACAAGAACAGTTACGAAACATTCCAATAACAAATCATGGTCATGTCGAGTAAACATACGTAATCGAAGAATCATTAGACACAACTCTTCGCGAGATATAAACGCCAATACGGAATTACCTAACAGGGCATGACTGACCCTATTTGCAGGAAAGCAATAACTTCATAAATTGTCATTTGGAATGGGATATCATAAATTAATCAGCACCTGTCCTGTCCAAGGAAGACTAACTCACCCTGAGATCTAAACTCTCTATTAATAGCATGTCACTGGACCTGCACTGTGTGCTATGGTTGAAATCAGAGTGAGACTGGTCAAAGAAACTTAGACCTCATCAGTATGACACAAGTTTCTCCGTCACATTATCATCTTGAAAGCTCTCTCTCGTTAGAGCATCAATTTGCAAGCCCTTACCTATATTGTCGGGAATAATATCCTACGTCGATCAGCACCACTCGTATGTTTGTATATGCATCCCCATTTATCTTCATGGAGGCCCTGGCACCTCTTCTCGTTGACGTACTCCCCACTACGTCAACAAGGCCCGTATACCTCTACCTCGCACATAAAAGGTCACCGACGTCTGCACCGACAAAGGGAACTCGAATAGATGCATGGATTGCTATTGATATAGCCTATACTCAATACAATATCTGACCACCATGTACGGGCCCAGACTGATAGCAACAACTGGCAAACTAACGGCTACTTTCATCCGGTATTTATTGACATTACTGCTGTGATTTGCTGACAAGAGATTATTCTAGTCCACGAGAGAAACCTTGGTCCGATACCTCCGTAATCATTTTGGTGTTACGAAAATTCTCTCATATTCAACTCCACTGCACAAGTCACTTTACAGTCTCTGAGTTAAATGTAAGGGATCTAGCCAGTCCTACGATTACTTATAATTATGAGTAACCATTTTCCATACGGCTGCTCATAATTATGTAATTGCAATGATGTTACATGATTACACAAAATCCTCGGTAAAATATTTCTCTTTACTATTCAAGTGACTACTATACAGTAAAGCTATATACAAAGTATTCGTGTGAGTGGTGTTAGAGTGAAGCTTGCCATCTTTCCAGCACCACTTACACCGGAGATAATAAATGTTGGCCCCCTGCTGATGATCAGCGTGCCAAATCTGCATACAGGTCGTTATGTACCCACACATATGCGGTCCCACCAGATGGTACGATTGAAATACAAGCTACGCAATCAGTGTGAACTGTCTGCAGGTTTGGGGGCGGTAGACCACCCTGTGATGCACCTAATAACAGGTCCTCTAACCATTCCAGTTACATGATTTGCTGGAGCTTATCACAATCGACATCAAAAAACAGCCAACAACTGCATCAAAGTGGCACCGTCAAGCACTAGAAATGAATACCAAAACGTAAAAATGCATGCCCATTATCTCCTCGTCATATTATACCACCCAAGATTTCACTGCAGCGTTTAACACGTTTTAACGTCCATATTATCATTTTGTGTCGTGTTGACAACGCCTTTCCATGACCCTTTAATATCACAATGAGGACTTTCGCAATCCCGTAATCTTTTTAGAAAGAAAATGTTCGAGTGCTCTAAGTGCTCGCAAAAACAACAACATTCTTACCTCTCTTCGCGTGTCAACTTCTCCGAAACGCTTTCGATTACCTGTATTTTGGGGGATTGTCTACACTCAATCGTCACACAATATTCGACAAAAATTTGGACACACCGCAAACATTAGTATCTTACGATCACACGTGTTATATTGGCACTTAATCAGTCGACTGGAATTGAATTTGGCACTTATTCCACCAGATTTTTTTTGGGCACAAATTACACTGATCCTTATCGTATAAATCACACGCTATTTCAGCACCTCATTACGGTAATGGCACAGTTTGGCACGGACTTATTCGCACTACACAAAACGCTCAAAAAACTGTCAACGCTACTGTTTTGTACCGTCACTACACCCCACCCCCCAAAAAAACATTTGAAAAAAAATTTTGCGCAGTTTTGACTATCTGACGTGAGCGGATGTCCCTACGGATGACCCCACTGATTCGACTGCCCTTAACTATACCCTGCCACTGTCTGGGCCTCGGCAAATGTGTGCGCCGGATTGGGGGTAAAGTGGAAGGGGTAGTGTGGGGGGCATACGTGGAGCTTGGGGAGGAGGGGGGGGGGGCGATGAAGAAAAAGGGGGTCGCTCTATGTTACCCTCTCCATCCCCCATTGGACGCAACTAAAAAAAAAGAGCAATGGAAAAAAAAACAAGCAGACCAGCAGGCCTGACAGCCTGATTAAAAGCACACCATGCTGCCTATTCTCTTTTTTTCTTTTTCTTAACGCTAACTACTTTACCGGTAAGCTTCGACATGACCTCTCTTTCTCCTTTCGTTTTATGAACACCCACTTGAATGTACGCCGGTTCCGATTTCGTTGGCACGTGTGTTCAGTTATGTTTGTTTTTACACTTGTTGCAGTATCCCCTTCCTCTTTCTTCATAGTATTTAAATTAGACACATTTCCATGAACAAAATGATGAAATATCTCACCACAAGCCTGTTAAACAGGGCTTGTGGTGTGTGTACCTTCGGTGCACGCGGGAAGGGTACCCGTAGCGAGCAGTAACTGTACAGGAGCGCTACCTAGCAGCGTGTGGAGCAGCCTCTAGCGGAAGGTGGTGGAAGGTGAGTTGGGAAGGGTGGCTAAGCAGGGAGGTGGCGCAGCCAGTGGGCAGAGAGATAACTTCCAGCGCAAACAAACATCGTGGACAGTATTAGGTGAAATATTATTGAAGATGACGATAATATTAATAATAATAGTAGTAGTAATAATATAAATATTTTCAGTATTAATATAATTAAATCTTTAGTATTAATATTATTAAATATTTTCAGTATTAACATAATTAAATCTTTAGTATTAATATTATTAAATATTTTCAGTATTAACATAATTAAATCTTTAGTATTAATATTATTAAATATTTTCAGTATTAATATTATTAAATATTTTCAGTATTAATTATATACAGGGTGTTTATTGTAACTCTGCAAAGACTTTCAGGGGTATTAGAGGGGACCAAGACAAATATTTTTGACATAGGAACCCGTGTCCGGAAACGCCATCTAGAGGGGGTTCATAGACAAGGAACGGGTGCGCTCAGAGTCCTCAGACGCGTCACGTGGGAGGCGCTAGGCGAGCGGACTGTTTTGTTGATAGATGGCGCACAGTTGTTGCCAGGTTATGGTGTATCGCGTCGTTGTAAGCAAACAGCAACGCGATACGCCATAACCTGGCAACAACAGAACCGCTGTTGGCTATC
>KZ538559.1:7023-62088 GCA_000934665.2 Catajapyx aquilonaris
CCCCCCCCCTGCAAAGCACGGTCGATAATAAAATAAGTGCCGAAAATTGGCCAGAATATGATCTGCATGCAGTATGTAAGTGACGTGTTAATTATATAAAACCTGAGAAGAAACGGGGCGGAACTACATGTTTATATTGTCAGTCAAAAAGGGCTTGGTTTCGTATAGAACACAGTGTAGCACGGATTTTGGCCTACATTTCTATTCACAGGGGGAAAACAGGCTCGGATTAAATTACTGTAAGAACCTTTAAAAAGCCTTTTTGGCAAGGAGAATGTCTCTGTAAAAGGGCTTTCCCGCTGCTCTTTACCATTGCCATAATTATTTGAAGACGCCTATTAATGGCGTGCAACGGACTAAAACCTTTTCAGGGGGCCTGGTATGGAATGGATCGTAAGAGATACGGCGGATACACAGTGTAGCCAAATGAAGTGCTCGCTGAAGGAAGATGGCATCATAAGGCCTCCCCCAATATTATGAAGGTCTGCTCTTACTTTCTCATCCTTCATTAAGGGCTCCGTGTGGAAGAAAACGTGACTTCAATTTATGGAATTAAAACCCGGGTTCGTACCTAGCATTAAGACCTGTTCAGCGTCTTTCCCAAGACTGGCAGTGTGTGGCAAAATGGGGGAGCGATAGGATACTAGGACATCCCGAGGGATTAAAAACTCATCATTTGCAGGCAGCCAGGAGAGGAGGGAGAGGGGATTCTCCTCAATATGGCATGATGGAACGGAGTTTCAAAAGCACGTCCTCTGGGCTCCACTCAAGAAAGTCGCCGCTTCGAATTCTGAACGAGAAAGGATGTCACTAGGGAGCTACAGTGTGCAAGTAGAGGACAATTATTACTGCTCACAGTGTGTGTACACAACTGCTTGCTTTGGAGATGAACTGGTTTTCTTTCTAATTTTGATAAGAGGTGGTGTGAATTTACCAGGAGCTGCATATACACATTGAAACTGCCTGATCACTTTTTTTTATACTTCTGCTCCACCTCCCCACTTTGGAATCGGGTTTCTCCTAGAAACTCCACCGATTCTGCACTCCAGCACTTGCGATGCAAATCAGGGAGAGACAAAGTTCCACCTTCCACCAGCACAAAAAAATAACGCGAGTTCTTCTCCTCCAGACACGGTAAGCATCGGAATCGACGGATCCAATCTCTCAGAAACTTATGCCCCGATATGTGCAATCCGCAAAACGTCAGATCCTTCCAACCTTTGAATCCGCACGGTTTTGATTGGGTGTCTGCTGTGTATGCGGCAACGAAAGTTTGGAGCAGACTTTACCAAGAAGGAGCACCTCTTGGAGTAACTAACCCCCACTTTGTACACGCCTTACAATTACAGCTTATAACCCGGCACCGGTGTCAAAAGAACCCTATCCAAAACTTGCCTATTGTGATACCCTGAAAAGCGGTGTCTGTGCAAGGTGCAGAGTGGCACAAAAGCACCAGCACCAGGAGTACAAGGTGCCCCCATCCGACCAAAGTCGCCTGGATCTACTGCCCTCAAACTCATGTCTATTCATCCATTGTGGAGTTGGAGGGGGGTATAGGCAGAGGGTAACCCGCAATCCGAAAGGGGGAAAGAGGGGTGTGGGCTAAAACCGCTTGTCGGCCTCGGTTCCATGGATATGGACACACGGCGCTCTCCGGGGTTCGGGGGTCAGCAGCGTGACGGAGGTAAAAAGCCTACTTGATTTTTCATCTCCATCCGCGTAATGGAGTGCGGATTCCCGGACAAAAGCTGGAGTAAGGCGCGTTCCAGTCGTCGGTTACTAAGAGAGGGAAAGCGGGTAAGGCCTCTCCCTTCAAACTTGCCAAGCAATGATTTTCTTCCTCTCAAGCTCAGATTCCTCTCATCCGCAAGCGACTATTATGTGCCCAATTTTTTTTTCTCCTTTCCTTGGCCTCGTAAGTAACAAGTTTAAGTTGAGCTCGGTTTCGAACACAGCCTCAGAAACCTTTCCATCGCGGGATACCCAATTGACTTATCCCACTTAATTTACGACCTGCGAGTGACAGGGGGTTACACCTCCAGCTATCGCATTGCGGATATTCTGTCACTGCTACGGTTGTAATAACATGTAACAGATACCGCTACAAATCACTGCTATTTTAACAGCAATCATTGTTAGCCGAAAATCGCCGACTCGCTGATGATAACAGTTACAATAGCGTATAACTGCTATTAATCACTGCTACTTTTAGCAACAATCACTGTTAGTATCAAATCAGCCCTAGTTTTATAGAAGTGAGGACAGTGAGTGTGTACTTACCAACCACGTTGAGATGGATGTAATGACTCATGTGCGGCGTTGTGCTGATCTGGCACTCGTAGATGCCCGAGTCCCTGTGCTGGGGGTACTTGATCATGAGCGTCCAGTCCTCGGAGTGAGGCTGGTGGATGGCACGGAAGCGTTGATCACTCGTGTACGTGTACCGACCAACCGTTAGCAAGTGGATGTCGCGATGTCTGATCCACGACACCTGGGTCGAAAAGGCAAAGATTCGCACGGTTAGAAAACGCTGTCGAATTCACATTCACACAACAACACATAAGGGGACTAATCTACACGTCATACTACAGGGTGTTCCTTTCCTTAAATTCAACCCAGACTTTCAATCCGATAAGGGCGAGACTTTTACTCAATACGACCAATTCAGCTGACATCGTTGGCGCTTCCAACAAACTTTTACAACTTTTTGGGAACTGCCCATCTTTTTTCTTCTTCTTCTTCTTCTTTTCCTCCCTTTTTCTTTCTATCTCCAAAGATCCACTCAGAAAGACGCTGATCCGTGCCAAAACAACGACCTACACATGCCAAGAGCGGGGGGTAGTCATTTTGATGAAAGTCTGTCGTGACGCAAGGTGAAGGCTTGGTGATTGTGATTCGATTCCAACAATGGTAATCACCACCCCTGTGCGCCATCAAGGGACGAAGGGTGGTGAGAGTAGGGTGGGGGTTTTGCTGCTGTTTCCCCCCTTGGCCCACCCAACGTTCCTCGCATTTGGTTTCGATCACATCGAGCCATGTGGCAAAGGCCCTTGGGGACAGATTGCCTGCCAGTTTAACAACAATTTTCATTTGGTCCCTGGGGCGCTTCCCCTGCGCCGTCCGAATATTTTCCTGCAAAAATACACCGCCACAAACGTGTGGCCTCCACTCTCTTGGGGCTCATGACACATGGAAAACCAAGCCACCCGACTGCAGTATTATGTACCTGTCGTGTGCTGCTAACCTAAGTGGTGGCAAAGCAAACTCGTTCATTCGGGCCCCTGACTCGGTTTCCAAATTGTGGTTCGCACTTTTATGCTGCCAGTTGAAACTGAAAAATGCTGGAAATGCGACATGTCTCAGACGCGTTTAAATTTGAATCAACGAAGTTAGTCTCATAAAGGCGAGGTAGGTAACAATATTGATGCAGCCACCCTTAATCACCGCAAATTGACTGTTGACTCAGTGTCAGCCTCGTTCACGTTAATGTCAATAATTGCTCCCAATGTCGCTTTATTTGAGAAGAGTCAAGAGCAGTATCGTGATGACAGTCAGGTCGATAACGATGCAGTTACTTTGGGTCTGTTAGCATTGTAGTGTGTGTGGGGGAAATAATTACATATTTTTGTATTCAACACCTAGGAGTTGGTGTGGTGTCGACAGTTTGTTTCGTTGTACATGTGGCGCAAACATTCGTTGAGCAAACATAATTTCAGAAATTGGTCGGGGACTCCTGAACAACAATTTCGTTTCCTGTTTTCAGCTTGTTTCCTAGAAATATGCATCGATCCCAAACGCTTCTTCGAATAAGCTCGAATATTTTGTACTCGTATTGAACGCAAACCAGCAAACGATAATTAAAATAACAAGGTCTGCCAGCAACGGAATGCTAATGTCCAGTGCACCACCAACAGTTGTAAATAAAACATCATTACCCTCTGCGTGTGCCAAACCCTGCAAGTAGTGCTTGGGGCAATTATGAATATTTATTTATTTATTTATTATATATATTTATTGAACACACATTGATATGGCAGAGCCCTCTTGGGGGGACGGACACATTTTAATATATTGTGGACAAAATAATTATTGTGTGTCCAAATCGAGCATCATTGGTATGGCCATACTTAAACCAGTACCCCACACAATAAGGCTCATCCGGCATAAATAAAATTAAGCCAACAGAATATTTAAAATGCATGGCGAGAATATCTCCTTATTTCATTAAGGATGCGTGGAAGCTGCGGGAAACGGTGCAATAACCCCCTCCCCCCCCTTGGTCCCCCGCCTTCCCCCACTTTTCTCCCTTCATGCTCAGCATACTCATTCCATCACGCCATTTCAGAAGTGCCTCCTCATTCTCCAAGAAAAGAAAAGGGGCGGTCCGTCACAATTTACAAACCAGCCGGAGAAATTGTTTCAAAATGTTTTTCACTTCAATTTTCTCCGGCTTGGCAAACTTCGGAAAGTGGGGGAAGGAAGGAAGGAAGGGGGGAATGAGGGAGTTGAAAGGCGTGAGTGGAGAACTGCTGCAACACAACAAGCAGCGGAATAAATTGGAATTAGCGGCCGGCGTGGATTATGGAATAGATAATGAACATAGACTTGCCCGTCGTCTGTTTTGTTGCTCAAAGGAATGCAAAATAGTCCTTGACGTTTTATTATGGTTTTTTTTCCAGCGCAAAAAAACAACTTATTAATTCCGGCTCGGTCCGCGTTTGATTCCAGGAATGATCAAAACTTAATTTTTCGATCAGCACAGAGACTCAGTTATGCGGATTTGGCGAGTAACTTTTTCATCTCCGTCGTTACATGACCGATTATTTCAAAAATGGAAATGAAATTGGTCCGGCCTAAACGTACAAAGTAACATTAATATTTCAATATACTGTAGTGGGCCCCGCAGCCCTGTTGTTTAATCGCGCACTAAACCGCGGATTGGAATTACCGAATTTTGCACTCCAGACCTCATTTTGCCTATTGGCGCGCAAGATTACTCATTGCGTCCATGTCAATATCTCTTCAGGTACGATGCACATCAAAATGGGAAAACATACGCAGGGTGGTGCACTGCATTCAAAATATTCCATTTGTTGAACCATTTCTAGTTGTTTTTAGGTGCTATACGCATTGTGTTTGGACATGAGATGAAACACAGAAAAAAAGACGCAATCTCCTTTTCGAGACTCTGAATCCGTCTCGCCCATGGGAGTCGGCTTAAGCACCCACTTCAGCTGCGATTCCTTGCCCCGACAACCCCTTTTCAACGATCCATCCTGTTTCAGCAATGCTTTTTTCCTTGATGTGCAACCATCATGCACCTGCTTGCTTGTTTTTTCACGCACAGTGTTGGGACAACAGAGGCTTCCTTCCACAAGAATGCAGGGTGTATCGACCTTTTGGAGAAGGGACGAGTAAGCGTTCTGGATGCATTTACATACTAGAGGAGACTAGATAGAGGGTAGATATGGGTGTGCGCAGAGAGGCAAGGCGGCAGGCAGCGCCGCTCTGATGAGCAAGTCGATAAACTCAGACGTTATAAAGGGAAGGGGGTAGCCAGTATTTGGGAGGAAAGGTGTTGTGCACATCACATAATGTAACTTTACAGTCATTAGTGGTAGCATCGAAATTATTGATGAATTAAACATATCAACATACATTTCATGTTAAAATTCAGTTTATATGCAGTTGTGAAATTAATGCTGCTGGCCATTGATGTAAGCACCACTCCTGACTAATTACCCATCCTCGTTTATAACCACATAGATTCTCTCTCAAGTATTCCCCGCTCTGCATAAGTACCCGCCAATTCTGCAATATTCTCGTCTCACTCTTCAATATTACAGTCGGTTTCGCCAATAATCCATATACGGTATAGCTCTGTTGATTACCTTAATAGGTGTTTGTCACTGAGCTTAGTACCTTACGTTTCAAAAATTTCTCACAAATTTTCAAAAGCATCGTTTATACAAAATAATGACAATACGTCTAATCACCTCTGGGATATTTCAGTCCCTGAGATTTCAAGAGTTATTATAGATTCGTGAATGATTACTGGGGAACTCACACAGTAGTGCACCTGGCGGATTACATATAGTTATTACATGCACTGTAATAAGCCACATGAATTACAGTTTGCTTATTATTCATTTTTACGCCGGTTGCGCCAAGTCGTAAATATTATTCATAACCACCTTGTTACATTACGCTCTGCAATACACGTACTGGATTAATCTGACCAGACGCAATGGTTACTGACCATTTAAATTATTCATACCCGAAGCCCATTCAATGCATGTAGTAGAGAACCTAACTCATTTTTTCCTTGCCAAAAAATGAGGCCACCGTCGTCGAGGGCTAGGATGGACTGGTGGAGGTGGGGACACACCCCATGGCCCTGACTGGGACTGAGCGTTATGCGGCACGACGACGTGAGGCTCCAGGAATAATTCGTACCACGTCTTATTCATATATGTTGTACATGCACGTGCATGGAGAGAGGAAAAGTGGTGTGAGAAGAATCCCTGGAGTTCTATTTGAGGATTTTTATGAGATCTTTCAATGGCAGCGTTCCGGCGAGTATTCCAGGCCCGCCTGGTCATATCGAGGCGAGATTCCCGACCAGAATACCTAATGTCACCCTAACCCCTCCTCCCATAACCCACCTCCCAAATCAATATTCCTTCATCTCTTTTTCGAGCCGGACATTCGGAGAACATCAGGCCGAGGGGGAGATAAAGCAAGTGCAAAAACATTAACGGACTTCAACCCCCCCCCCCCACCTCTCAATGGGGAATAGCAGTGGGAGGGGTCCTCTCCATAGACTGATCGAGAAAAGATTGAGGGCAAAAAGGGTCATTTCCAGGACTCCTTCCTATTACGACCTGGAATATTTTACGACTCGTCCTGCGGGAGATGAGACCAAAAAAATGGGGAAGGAGGAAAAAAGAGAAAAAGAATCACATGTCAGTGCTATTAAGGACTAAAAGCAGCTGAGGTAGCACTAAATCGGATTTCTAGGGGAGGCATATAATATCCCTCTGGACAATTGCTTTACGGAAAAGCGTGATCTTTGCTAAGGACTCCAAGTATTTTTTTAGTTCTTGCGGGGCAGTAATGCCTTTTGGAGGCAACTAGTCGATTGCTAACCTCGTTATTCTTTCTACAGTTTGTCTGCAAGAGATCGCGGGTTCTAAATCGACTAGGGTAGTTTCCCTAAGGAAATTAAAACCAGCCCGGGTTGGAATCATTACTAAAATAGGTCGACTGGGTTAATCTAATTGTACCTGCACTTTTCTTAGATTTCTCCAGCTGTTAATTTTCTTCAGAGCAAAAGTTGATTATTTACGTATAGTTTGCAAAAATTCCAGACTTGCAACAAAATCGATGGTATTGCGATTGAATGGAAAGAAATTGCGAATATGGCGTCCTGCGGGTGGTATTCGCTGAGGTGAGCGTATGCTTCATAAAATAGAAAAGGGCTTTACCCTCCCGGCTGAAAGCGCTCATGAAAGATTTACCTTTGACCACAAACTCTTCTTAATCCTGGCCGCTATTGATCGGGTTTAACCCCGTTGCCAAATCGAAACCATGGCCCCCTTCCCACCACCCTCTTCTCCTATCTCCCGTTGCATTATTCAGCGGGGCTCGTCTATGATTCCAATGGGCGATGTTAATCATCGCGACTCCAAAGGGTCCTCTTCCACCGAATTACAAACAGTCCGCTGAAACTTTATTGGATCCGAGAGTCGTGTATCCAAATCGAGGCGACTACACTAATTGGAGATGTTGTGGGTCACCGAGAAAAACCTTCTTAAAGACTGGTTCTAAACAGGTGGCTAAATTTTTGGGGGACTTAGAACACCTCCGTGAAATTAGATGCAGCATGGCAGCCCCATTGCACGCAACGTCTGCTTCTTATTAACATTGATCCAAAGAAACCTCGAGTCATTTTTTCTCTTTCATATGCAGAGAGGGGGAGCGCTCTTTATATCAGGGACTGCAGGAAATATCTCGGTGGAACCATACCCTTGTTTACTGCACGGTCCACTTTTAATTATTTGTGTAATGGCTCTCGTCATATACGTTGCAGTCCTCGTGACGCTGCGTAACCCGAGCGCATCGTAATTATATTTTATAATGACGTCGGGATGAAAAAAGCATGTTGCTCGTTTTTGGGGTGAGATGACCACAGAATGACACACATTTTCGAAACTAAAAATTGCGGTTGCGCCAAAGGCCCTTATTTCTAGTGCGCTATGCTGCAATTCACGTGCAATCGCACTTTTCCAACAAATAGACCAGCAGTCAAATAAAATCTGCGATAACTTTTCAAAAAACCCGGGTGGTATATTTTCCCACAGGCAATGTTTCCTCATTGACCTCGAATTAATCTCTCATGGGAAAACTTGCCCTATTCCACCTACCCTTTTGGAAAACGAGGCAGTTATGCATCTTTACCTCTCCCTCCTTCCCAGCACCCGTCCGAATTTCCGGCCGTATTTCAAAGCGTGCCAGGAGCCTCCTGCCTTAAATCAGACCCGTGTACCTGCCTCAGAAATTATGGCGCTTCCTAATGACGCCAGCTCCGGGGATGCATCGCCAGCAAATTGCGTCTCGCGGCGCCTGGATCGAGGAAGTGGGCTCGAATTCCTCCTCTTTTTGCCCCCCCTTCTATCTCTAAGTCTTATTTTTTTCCACACCAAAAACGACCACGTGGGAAGATGCGCCTTCTGATTGCGGTGTCCTTGTTTGCCCTGATTTACGCGAGGGGTATGCAACCTTGCCCAGTAGTGAGTGTCGCTAATCTTTTTTTCTTTCTTTCCAGAGTCCCCCTCCCGGAAATTTACTTTCTGCTCAGGTTCCTTAGCGGCCCTGCCAGATACCTCATTTCACACCCTACCAATTTCCTTCTGCAGCCTCTCAACCCTCGTTCATCACAAGCGTGCCAAACCGGGTCCTAAGCGCAATTCCTCTCAAGATCTGGAGGCGACAACGCGGCTCTTCCCACGTTTTCTCCCAAAGTCCACACCCTCATCTCATCATCATCCCCTTTTTGGGCCTTCCCCACACTCGTCTTATTCTCAAAAGCCCACCCATCTCTTGCAAGAAGGGATCGATGTGTCGTTTCAATCCGTGCTCATGTACAGGGTGAGTCACTACATCCGCCAAAAGATGAAATGACTCACCCTGTACATTTCACTCACACAAACCTCACTTTTTTATTTTTTAAAAAAAGCTAACATATCCCACAGTTCAATTCGGATCACGCGACAATCGTGAGTGGTGGGGATGGAACTGGGGATAATCGTGGCAAATATTCATGCTGCATTCTTTGGACCTTGGTTTTAATCAGGTTCCTTACAGTCTGGTTCAAGAAAAAAAAAGAAAGAAAGAAGAAGAAAAAATTCGGGCGTGACTTGAAAGAAGGAAGTTAAGGCGAACGCAACACGCAATGCATGCGAAATTCGGAGATAAGGTATTAGTTCCGTTCGTTGCCCTGCACCCAAAATAGGTTAACTCGGCCCAGCAGCATAGGGAGAGACGGGAGAAACGAGAAAGCACAAAAAAAGAGCGTTTGTTTGAACTTGAATTTCACCCACCCCACCCCAACCCACCCAATCCAAAGAAAAAAATCAAGCTGCAAGGTGAATCTTTCCTATTTCATGCAAGGAGAAACTTTCAACTATCTGAGCCAGAGACAAAAATCTGATACACTTAGTATTCCGGACCTTGCTTTTTCATCTTGTAACACAAAAAATGGGATGGGAGGAAGAAAACTTGCATAAATATTTTGTGAGACCACAATCAAATTCCGCAGAAGCTCAAGATGCATACAAGAGCTTCATAATCTCGAGGAAAAAAAACCCACATCCGGATGTTTCAGATAAGTTGAATATTAGTGCTCATCTGTGTACAAAATGAGATTTTATAGGTCAAAATTCATCTGTCATCTCTTTTCGCATTAAAAGTTGAACCCAACGGTCCAGTTGCATCAACACAAATTAAGCAGAAATGTTAGACGTAATTGACTATTTATGTTCAAGCAAGGCGTCATGTTTCTTTTGCATAAAGAGAGCAATATACAAAGTGCGTACAGTACACCCAAGGCAATGCCAGGCCAAGCAATCTTTTGTTGTGGTGTTCTCTTTGTCTGTTTCCCACTCTATAAAAAGACCAGGAAAACGAGGTAGTGCCATAGTCTTTGCCCTCTTAATTTTCGGCGCAATTCGTAATTAAATTTGTAAATGAGCGGTTCCGTGCCTTGGGCTGGTTCTAAAAGTCAGAAGAAAAGCTGGATACGCGCACTCAAAGGGGGCTCCGGAATGACTTGGAGGCAGACTAGCAGAAAATCCTCTCATTATCCCCGCCGATTTCAATACTAAGCGCTGGATGCCCCTAATCCTCCTCCTCCGCTTAATCCACTTCAGAAAATTGCCTTCTAATTGAAGCAACAAAACTTGAGGCGGGAGACACAGAGGGTGACAAAACAAGTGACGCAATTATATGGCAAAAAAAGAGAGATTACAGTTGGAAAATTGGGCGGTGGTCATTACCTTGCGTTTAAACTCGATTGTTGTTGGCGCACTTCATCTCACTGTGTATAAACCAGTTCTCCAAATGAGGATTCCACAAGTGACAAAGCGCACGGTCAGTTGTGCTAAACGACAAACAATCGGGCGCGATTGCATGAAACAAGTTTAACCCCACGGCACTACATGTGGCAGCATCATTTTGCTCGGGGCGGTTCAAACGATAGCTCGGTTTGGATGCTACGAACTGTGCGAAATGTACAGTGAATTTAATTCCGATTCGTCACCCCCTGTACTTACGACAAGCATATTCACATTGCGTAATTAATATACCATAAAATAATGTGAATCATTTTTATAAAATAGCCTCATTTCCACTATACTATACGTCTGTAAAACAAAGGCCGATTCTACGGAAGTAAATGAACGCAACAAACCCAAAGTTTTAAGATAAACTTTTCAGAATCAGTCATTCAAGTGTGTACCGCCATAGACATTGTTCGACCATGTTTGTAATGAATACAATCATGCAAATACCTGCATTGTCACACCTGAGTTTATACCAGGAAACCACGAAATTTTTTCCGGACATATCCTGCCCCCATTTTTCGATTATGGAGAATATCCGGAGCAGTCTTAGCTTCATCTCCGGCTCCGTGCGAGAAGAGGCCCAAATCCCCTTTAAATCCGGAGGAGGAAACGCGACCCGAATAGAACGCAACTCTTCCAGATTACAGTTGGCCCCCTGACAGTTCATTACAATATATAGAGCTCATTATCATATAATCTGGCGCTATGTCGCCCGGTTTTTGCCAAGAAACGTAACTAATAATGACCACAAAACATGGCGAACATTATCATACACATATTTCTGAATTAGCCGCCAAAAGTAGTGCGCCGTTAATGTGAGAGCATCATATAAGGGAGTGGGACGCGATATTTTTGGGGCTAAAAAGGAAATAGCTACTTGCAAATTTCCTCCCAAAAATTGCGATTTAAAATTAATAATAGGCAAACAGTTAATATGAATCGGACTGACACAAAGTCTGAATAAAATCAGGTCATCAACATTGCAAAACAATTTGCACAATCTCCAGCTGGAGGTAATGTAGCGAGTCAAAATATTGAATGAAGTCTATTTTTTTCCTTCCCATTCTTTTCGATCCATTGCTGAACAACTGGAGCGTTGATTTTTAAATTCGGTGAGTTCAGCAATCTGTCAAAATATAAGAAAAGCATCTTCAAGCCCTCCCCCCTTTTTTAAGAAAATGAACGCCCAAGGCACAAAAGGAGGAAGATAACTTTGTAAAAAAAAGAAGACAGCAAGCAAATAAAGCTGCAGACCCAAAGTGTGACGCCCCTGCCATCCGGTAACTGCCTGGGAGGAACTTTCGCTCAAGCATCCATCTTTTTTTCTCTCGCAAATTACACTCCAGCTATGCAGTTGATTCCATATCAGCCCAACTTTTTTTCCAACTCTGGAACGAAGAAAATGTGCCGTTAGTTCCGGGGACGGCAGATATATCGACGAGACTACGCGACTTGCTGATTTGCGGTTCAGAACGGAAATGAAATGGAATTCACTGCAGTGTGTAATGATGGATGACCCTGTTTTCATCACGTTTTGTTTGACCTAACGCAAAAATCTGCGTCACTAAAAAAACAGGAAAGGAAATCCTGTCCCTCAGGAGATTCGTTTCTCAAATTCAAGTATCCAGCTGCGAATCTCAAAGTCCTTCTGGCCAGCAGAACAAGTGGAAAAGATTCCCCGAGCTGCCTAACCTTTTCTAGCTTGCATCCCGAAGTTTCGCCTGCAGCCTGCAGAGAGTATAGACCCCGAATATTATATGGATTCGTGCAGCCTCCGGTGGGAGATATCTGAAGAAATGGCGACCCGTTTTTTTTGCGAATCTGAAGAGAAAGGTCGGGGCAGTATGCATTCGATGGTAGTTCGATTTGGACTCCATTGCTTTTCAAATGCGACGTGTGGTGATGAAACAACCCCGAAGGTCGCTTATTTGAACCAATATTCTATCAGTCGCTACATGAAAAGAGAGGATGTTCCGCTCAGCAAGAGATGATAGATGCAGTAGATATTATCGGCTTTTTTTTCTTTCTTTCCACCTCTCTCACACAGAAAACGGTCTAGTAATCGAACATGAAAAAGTGGGTGTGAAATTGGCGTTCTTTTGAAGATGGAGAAAGATTGATGCCCTGCATATCTGGAGTCCCGTTAATAAAATTGGTTTTGGGATGATGAAGCCGGCTTAAGTCTGGTTGCCGCAACGGAGAGAAAAATGGTGCAAAGACATTGAAAAAAAATTTATATATATAAATCAGAAGCCGCATATCCGAACTGCATCGAGGGTTGTATACGGCAGCCGCCAGTTGGAATCACGGACCATTGCCCAACTCCTCTGGCTTTTGTGCCGCTAACATCCCTGCGCTTCCGCTATGCAAACTTTCCCGGGCTCAGATAACTAGCTCTTGCAGACATTGGAGCGTGTTTCCGCGGCTTTTCGCCTTTAGCCTCCGGAATACGGGATTTCTGCAGCAAAAATGAACCGGGGGAAAAGCCTCGGAGACCCCCGAAAAAGAATACACGCCGAAAAAAATGGCGAATGGAAAAAAAAGTCGTTCCACACATTCGCATATGACTGTTATGACGGGGCATGAATTTTAAATAAAACCAGAGCTCTTGATGAAGGCTCCGGAAAACGCCCCCAGAAAAAACCCGGCCGCAAATTCTCTTTAAAAAAAATTTCATTAAGCTCACGAATTGGAATCCGCCGCGTCATGTTTTTGCGCCGACTGCTGAAAACGACGGTTCCTTTTAACCCGAAGAAAGCAATATGAAGCTGAAGAGTACAAGTAGAAATTACTTCCGGAAGTTCTTTGCTTTCTTTGGCGTTTCAGACGCTTTTCTCTGGGTGACCTGATATGAAAATATTCATTTACACAGCATCCGGTGTAATTAAGCTTTTAAAAAATCTGCGTTCAAAATTCGGCATGCTTCGCACATAACAGGCAAGAAAATGTAACCATCCAGTCGTCATCTTGCACGCTTCGCAGCTGGAAATCTCCTCAGCAAACAGGTTGGGGCCTCTGGGTAATCTGTCTCCAGCAGGTAAATAGGTCCATTAAAGCTGTGCTTGGCGTTGCGAGTCCATACAATGACAAGAGTTTGCGACAAATACGCTGACAGCTTGACATTAAGCACACAAGGCGGCACCCTTGGCAGCCAATATTAGGCCTGCTCTGCAACACAGGTTCAGCTGATGTATTTACAGCCCCTGCTTCAAACTGGCAGTTATTAATAATTCAAGTCCTGAAAAACTTGGTTGCAAAAATGCGGTACACGGACCTGTAATGGATGCGCAGGAATTTTTCTCAGACCAAGTCCATCGTTCCGTATCGGTGCACTGACCCTCTTTTTCCTTCCTTTTTTAAAAAAGAAGGGTGGTCCAGTGGCAGCATCCAAGGATCGATCTCCTGTCCGCCTCTGATTTGTAACTCTCGTTAGGCCTTAATACTTTATTCAATAGCCGGCACATCCAGGAGAGATAGGAGGAAAAGGCTGGGAAAAGGAGAGGCTGTGTTAGTACTGACCATATTTGAAACGATGATGGAGATTGCAGAGTCCGCACACTCTCCGGATCTCGTTACCTAGTCCTCCACCCAAAGATCCGGAGTTCATCTTTTTTAAGCAGACCACAAAATGTGTTGGTATGTATGAAGCATCCTTGCGCAGGAAACTCCTAGAGATTTGGGTCCAAAATTTTTGGGAAAATCCGCTCGCTCAATTAACTTCTATATCCGATGTAAGATAATTATCACCCAACAGTCCCATAAGCAACTAGGGCTTATGTCGCTGGATTTTTTCCCCAGTGCGTGTTGTAAAAAAAAGTGGAGGGTCGCTACAGAAATTTGCATTAATCTTCGTAGGGTTCTAATGAGTGGTCGCAATTAGGGAAATACGAACGAACGCGAATCATAAATTCATCCTACGTCGGTGTTCTAATCATCCGCCCGGCGTTTATCCAATGAGGGACTACAAAATGGCACGTTATCTGGTAATGTTACCAAAATGGGTGTGTAAAATGACAGGGAGAGAGACAAGAGTTTAATTTAATTAAATTTAATGACCTGTAATCTTATCGCAATTGGGAGTGGCTGGTTTTAATTCAATCTATTGTGGCCATAATGAAAGTTACTAAAGCAATTGAGATTCTTAAATATTAATGTTTTTGCACCTAAAATTAGCCGAATCACTATCTCAATTTGGGATTTTAGCACACTTTAAATGCCAATAACTAAAAACTGCCGAGTACATAATTCGACCCATATTTTTCCAATCGCAGGCACACAAAAAATGATGCAAAATGATCGCCATCAGTCGCATCGCGCAGTTGTTCGGCCCATAACCGCTTTTCATGCACTGTTAAAGATTACAATTACCACAAATCCATTCGATTTCACACAAATTCAGCTGGTTTATTGAACCATGCCGAGCACATATGGCGCCCCGATATTAATTTTGTTTACTACATGTCCACTCCCGCGTTGATATCCCCAGTTACTACTCTGTTCTCTTCATCTGCCTTGATACACAATAGCTGGGTGACACACTACTGATGACAACAAATTGAAGGGGGGAAAGACTGATCTAACGACAGACAACAACAATTAGAGGGCGGAGATGAAATACGACTAGAGATTTTCGAAACTTGAACGAACCGGCTGGCTCACCGTTCTGTTGCCGAGGTTCTTGACGCGGCAGTTGAGATACGCCGTTTTGCCCAGAAGGGCCGTGACATTTTTGGAGGCCACCTTGTCAAAGAACGGACCGGTTCTTGGGGTTGTTGAAGCGCCCACGTCCAGTCCATTGGGTTCTTTTGGACGAGCTGTTTCCTTCAGGTACGAAGACGCTGAAACGACAAGAAAACATTTCAATAACAATAGCCACAAAAAAAAATCGGTGTTGTACTCCAGAGATGGCGACACGATTCGGCTCAATATCAGTGCCTCCATCTACCAGCCAGATTTTCGTCTATTGATCATTATGCTCAAGAGATGGCGGCACCATTCGGCTCATTGTGAGTGTCGCCATCTATCGGCCCAATTTTCGTCCTTTGATCCTCTCTCAGCCGCTTACACCTCCAGGTGGCCAAGACTCGGCCAAAAGCAAGCGGAAAGGCCCCATCATATGGACACCGCTCGCCACTTTCCCTATCCACAACTCTCTGGATGGAAACACGACCGTAATTCAATCTGCGAGGCAGCCCCCCCTAATGGCCGGTACATTTACGTCCCCAGCTAGCTCTACTGTGATATGGGTAGGGGAGGTTGGGGGAGCCCTGCACAGTTAGCCAGACATAGAGCAAACAAGCCCGCTGGCTGTTGTTCACTCGCAGCAGGCGACGACCGACACCAACCGCCCCCGAAAAAGCTTTGGACCACTCTAATGGAGTCTTAATACAAAGTTTGGCTCGCGCGGTCGCCTCACAAACACCTCGCCTCGTCCCATTTCCTGTCCTGCTTAATGTTCGCGTCATTGGGACAACCCTCAAAAATTATGCCCAGGTCCTTGACCCACATTTTTGAGGCGACAATGGCGGACCAACGCGAATAAATAATAATAGTGAAAAAAGGTCAATTCTGGAGGGAACAAAAGAGGATGAGGGATGAAAATATCGCTGCAACTGAGCGGTAATTTCCGATGCTATAAAACGCAGATTTATGCCCATCGATTTGCTACAGTTCCGCTGCTGCCTGTCATAGGGGGTGGAGGAGAGGGGAGGGGGGGGGGGGAGAATTGCGAAATTGCGTTTGCGCGCCATCACCTTCACTTCAATACATCTTTTTCTGGTTGTTATGCGACGATCTTCGGGAACGGAATAACGCTCGTTTCGGATTTAGTGGGGCGAGATTCTGCATCGGGAAGATTGGTGGTACCGGGTGTCGGAAAATGACGAGTCGAATAATGCTGCAGAAATAGGAATTTCATTTGATATGTATTTTGTGCGGTCATCAGATCAATGTTAATGATATTCCACTGAATATTCTCCTAGGAATTAATTTTGTGTGATTTATATCCATTTCCACATTTTTACTCTGATGGGGAGGGACTCGGTCTCAAACTCGTTTTACCAATGATCTTCCAAAAGGTACAAAGTGAATTTATAATATATTTTGTCACGATTTATTTTAATTTTTAGAGTGCATAATCGACAGGTGCTCTAAAATGCATAAAAAGTCTCGCCCCACTTATTTTGAACTGCCACGTTAAGCCTGCATTTCGATATTATATCGCATAATGTGAAGCCACTCTCTAAGGGGGGCGAGCCTAATCACAGGGGGGCAATAAAATTACTTTTTAATTAACCACTAATCCAGTAATGCATCACTCATGCTGTCAGTATCCTGACAAAAACAGTTGGCACTTGGGAGCGTACCAATGCTTTTGATACCCCTGGTGCAACAGCTCATCAGTTGAGGTTTCATCTGCATAGTGCCTATATTGCAGTGAGATCCGGCACTGCCGCAGTTTGACGCCGACATGATTTATTGTGATAAGCATTGCTTCCGGCTATGAATTTGTCACTTTTTGCCGTGATTACTTATATACAGTATACTTTCATAGTTTATTCTTTCTTGATATCAGGGTATAGTTTCCAGCAAGATAAGCCCTGCTCACACCAGCCCAGATATCTCGCACTTTCAAGGTGCAACAATTACTCGAACAAGTCGCAACATCACACCATCACCAAAACACTCCATGTGTCGGTTCGCCGCCCAAGAACGATGCCTTCCTTTTGTTAGCTCACAGTCACTTGAAAAGCCTGCCCTCCAAAATGGCTCTCTCTCCAAGTCAGTTTCTGGGGGCCTCGACGAATCCGAGTATTTTCATACACACGGGCAATACAAAAGGAGTGGATGAAGGCCCCCGGAGAAAGGAGAGGGTGGGTTTCACTGGCGCAATGAACAGTCAGTCCTCCTCCTCTCTCCAACTCCTCTCGTTCGCATTCTGCCCCAGGCTCCAGCTCCATGGCAGTCTGGAACTCATCAGCACCGAATGAGTTCTCCCCCACCACCCTGGCAAACCCGCCTTTGTGAAGTCTAGAAGCATCCCCCTTGCCTGTAGGAGACCCTGTGCACTATCCCAAAAAAAGAAGAAGGGTTGATATTGCCGGTTGGTCCTCCTGAAAAGGGTTTGGCTTTTCCGCACCAACTCACGTCCGGGTTGGATACTTCCAGGGGAGGTTGGAGCATGTGTACCGGCTTGTATGCAGTCAATCTCCTTGAATGTTAGACGCCACTTCCGACCAAGTGTGTCGGGCCCGGTTGTACAACCTTGGCGGAGGTTTTGGCAAAGTAAGGGGGGTTCTGAGAGACGCAGGGGAGCGCCCAAGGAGAGGGAGACCTAATTGGGACCGGATCGATCAGAGCCGCGCCTTGTAATAACATGTAGGCCTACCGGTGCCGGCTCAAAGTTGGTCCTAGTTATGAGGTCGATAAATTTCGGCTCGGATGTACCTGGTCATTTGTTGAAAAAAATTACCTGCAATATTCTGCAAACCATGCCAATTTTTATAAGAGTATTTAATAACCTAATCATATATGGCGACAAGGGGAGGGAAAAACAAGGAAAAAGATCGAAGCACTTGGGCTCAAGTATTCATTGCATGAGAGCAAATAGTTTTTAATGAGGTTGCTGCCATTCCTCTACCAAACTTTTCAAAGCCCCGGCGTCTTCTACTCAGTAATTTAACAGTAAGGGTACCATCACTCAAAAAATGCATTAATTAGGCAAGGAGAAGCTCCCCCTCTCTTGACTGCATTTTTGCCCTCTCCTAGATACTAAAAATCTATTCCTCCCTTGCATAAACCTCTTCCCTCAGCAACCCCTTGAAGGATGGAGATGTATATTACCGTGTATATACAGAGAGAGAGTAAAGGGAGATGAATATTATCGCCCTGGCTCTTTGAAGAGAGTCGGCCACGACATTTCCTAATGGTGAAGATGGATTGCTTCAACCAGTGTGTAATGTGCCGCTTTCAGAGTTAAGGGTAATTTGCTCCGTGGAAATTTCAAGTAAGAGGTTCGACGCAAGTGGTTTGAATTTATAATGGCGTGAGACAGGGTGCCGTTGTAGCAAAAGTTTTCCATGTGGGTTTTTTTTTTTGCTCTCAAGAAAAAAGAAGAAAAAATGAATGTGAAGGTGGAGAAGAAAAGAAACTGTAAATTTTAAGGTGATGCCAACTGGGAAATTAGGAAAAGTACGAGGCTTAGTGTAACTGCATTAGGGATTCGGCGTGGACCATAAACCACATTGAGGTATCCCATCAATCTTTCATATTTTTTAAGCGCCGCCATGAGAGTCGGAGAAGTTTGTAGCAGAAAAAAGAAATCAGAGCGGTAAAAGTGCTAATTAATCACTGAAATGATGAGAGAAAAACACGGGCCGTTATTTTCCGCTTCTTTTGGTTCTAATTTCAGCAGTTAATTGAACGAAAATCTAGCAGAAAATAAACCCGAAGACATTATAGTGATCTGCATGGCTTCATACAATATTCTAGCTTACTGTCGAGACATTCACTATTTTTGTCATCTATTGCATTCCAACTCATGGTCTTTTGTTTGTCGGCCTGTTTGGCTGTGGAAAAGAGCAGAAAGCAAAGCACGTCTGAGGTGTGGTGTTTTTCCTGCAATCCTCTTCACACTTGTCCTGACGGGGAGAAACGAGTTGAGGGACAAGCCCTCCATCAAATCCTACTTCTAAGCGTAAAATTGTAGAAAATGGGGAAGCAATGGGCGTGTCTGGTTCACCCAGTTTTGTGGCGGTTTCAGGCGGGCCTTTCATTTATCAAGAGCTGTCCGCTTGGGAGATAGTCCCTTTTCATAAAACATTTAGGCCCTCGTTTCCATCAGCAAGTAAGGAAACGCAGGCGATTACAGTTCCCTCCGCATTTTTTTCTTCTTCTTCTTCCTGTGTGACACAGAGTCCCCGAACGACTTTTTTTTTTGGGGGGGGGGAGGGTGACAGGAAATTCAATATCGCTCATCTGCAACAGGCGTTTACACATCGACTCCTCTTTCGCAATTTCTAGGCCCCTTCGGATCGGTAGCGCCAGGGAAAAGGACTTGACCGAGCACAGACCTGTAAGCAGAACCCAAAATTGATTTGCTTTGTGCAGAAGGGAAAGGAATAAGGTACGGAAAAGGGGCGACATCAGGGGTAGAAACTTTTTCTTATCTGTCGGATTGCTAGGGATTCTGCTCCCCTCAATTCCCATAGCTTACAAGGCTTGATCCTCCCAGGTTTGTACAACCGACAGNCCCCACCGTACCTTACATTCACGTATTTTAAACCCCCCTACCTCTCATCCCAGGCCCATAACACAGGATCACCGCCTTGGGCCCGAATCTATCATCGTTTCCTGTCGGATTTCCCGATATACGAGCAGAACGTGCCGCAGAGTCTAAAGTTTGCTCGATGAATGGTTGATCCGAGTAAAAGCCTCCCATAGTGCATGCCGGATGCGATTCTCCTGGTTATTCGGAGCCGAGGTGTGTATCACTTTTTATGCGGTTTTTTACCCCCTCCCCTGCCATAGCCCTCCCACCTTCTGTTCAACCCTCCCTCGAATCTTACGAGATAAAGGCTGTCGTAAAGCTATCAGGCCAGAGTGCTAAGCCCGATTGCTGGGATGCGGGAAGCAAACCTGGTCGCGATTTACGTGCATGTAAAAACCCCTTCCGGATATATATCCTGAAAAAACGGTGTCAACAGAATCCATATAGGGTTGAAGCGCTTTATATTAATTCGTGCAATTTCTTCTAGAAGTTGCCTCATTTTACGTTCATCTCCTTTAATTACATGCCAGAGTACAAAACCAGTACAAGCTCCAACCCGAACTAGTATCGGTCCCAGCGATCTTTTTCCATGAGCAAAAAGCGCTTTTACCACGGCTTAACTAGCACCTTAATGATGTTCGGTCCAACAAAAAGCCCTCCCACCCACCCCCGGTACATGGACACACCCATTTCGGCCGACACTTAAACGTCGCTGTTCATCGCTGATAAGCAAAAGCGCTTAATGATCCGAATGGGTCATTGCCGACATGGGATTTGAACCGTTTTTGGGGCCAGTTTTATTGCGGCTTCTAGCTGGGTTTTTTTCCCACTCTTTCTTCTCTATCCAGAACTGCAGTGGTCTGCCTCGCCGGTGCTAAAAAATTCAAGACCCGTAAGCCCGCCAAGTAGTAGGGCTGGGTTTTGCTTCCTACTGGGTCTCTCAGGAGTCCTCCCCAAGAAAGCCCCAACCCAGAAGCGACTCCAGTTTAAGCAGTCAATGCTGCAATAATAAATCCCGGAGGCCAAATTAGGCCAAAATGCGCCGGGGAGTCAGCTGATGCGTTGCGAGGCATTAATAATAATGATTTGTAACCACTCCCCCGTTTTGTGGGGGTGCAAAATGGTTCCTCCTTTATTACTGACTTAATTATTTTTTTGTAGGTTATCACTATTTCTTCACACTTGAAATAGCCTTTGGGGCAATTTTCAAGTGACTCAGTAGGACCTATAGGCCTACCCAAAAAATTCGTATGATTTCATATTTCCATCAAATCGACTGAAAAAAGATAATCAATTTAGAGGATTTTTAATCCAAGGGAGTGGGTACTATATCTCAATTTGTAAATGGCCAAAATACCACTCATATTTTGAAGAGTATTACTCAATATTACTCAATAGAATAGGCTATTTAAAAAAAATCATTTCAAAATATTCCCGGATAATTATATCAGGTGCAAACTGTAATCTCTCAAAATAATGTTGCGATTAATTATTTTTTCAGCTTTCAGTAAATAATACTTAGGGCCTTTGCATCACAACTAATCAGGCAGAAAATCTTTAATTATCAAAGATTTCCTGTCAAATGTTGGAAATTTTCTCTAGTTTCATAAAACTGTCTGTTAGTGAGCCTGCTGGATGGCATCTTTGTGATTTATCCTCAAATCAGATTTAAGGAGGTGGCTTATACACGCGAGATGGAAAAAAACGAGGCTGCATTTAAACTCTCTTTTCATCTTAGCAATCTCTCCTCTCTTTTTTTTCCTTCTCTCTTATCTCTCCTCAGTTCTCTTTGAAAGCCGCGGGAAATAATTCCAAGTTCTGAAAGTCAGCAGGGTCTTGCTGGCGCAGCAGATGTTAATTTCCAACTTAGATCGTACTTTATTTACTGGTAGATCCGGTATTTTCTCTCGGCAAAAGAGAGAGAGAGGGGGNAACCCTAACCATTTCCAGTAATGAGATGTGTTTGGTATTTTTTCTCCCTACGTTCGATATTTTCCAGCCAAAAGTGCAAACCACAGGTCCTAAACAGGATTAGAGTCGCACAAACATAGCTATTATGTGGGAGTGGGGGAAAAAAAAACTCACGCACATTTCGAGCCTGTGCTTTGGCCTGTATTTCACAGCTTTTGGACACCACGACGCACTTGCAATCCATGATTCCCCATTATCACTTCGGAAACAAAGCCATAGATTTAACCTGAGATTATGCAGGATTAAGCATGATATTGCTCAGCAAATTGAATACAGAACTTCGGGACAACTATCGGAAGCCTAGTAGCTTTTCTTCGCCGAATTCAGTAGCCGTTATCCTGCTTCAAGAACTGTTATTATTTTTGAGGTTTGATTCCGGAATTTTCTTTGTCGGATTGACATATAGTGCAGGAGGCAAGACGGGCCATTACCGCCAGCGACATCTTTATCCCAGACTTTGGTCCAAGTCTGAAGCCTTAAGTTGCGAAAGCGGATCACGAAAAAGTGCGCTATATCTGGGGCTGGCCGAGTGGCAACCGCCGCCCGCTTGTCACTTGGGAAAATGGTGCTCTCCGATCGAAGTGAGACAAATCCGAGCGGTTCTCCACCGGGCGTGCACTGCCGTTTCATCAAGCCAACTCGACTGCTCCTTTTCTCCACCAGAAAAAAAGAGGAGAAGAAAGAAGGAGTAAGGATTCGATTTGGTCTCACACTTTTCACCACCTTCCAAGTCCAGGAGAGTGTACACCCTAGCCGAAGACGAACAAGAAATTTGTAGTGCTTTTTTTTGCCGAACTCCGAGACAATTTTCTGCCAATCAGACTCCGTGATGCAGAGTGACAAACCGAAATTTCCGCCGGAGTAGACGTAATCAATGCGAACCAACTCGGGCGCACTCGCGTTCTTTCTTTTTCTTTCCTTTGGCCCTGTCACATTCGTAAAGGCTTGTCGGTCATTGTTGACGTTTCTAGCTCTTGCTTTTTCATGCGCGTGACGAACAGTGTGCGTCACTATAATAATGGTCACAAATTTGCGGTACATTATTTACTCCCACTATTATACCTGTGGTAAAATTGGATTATTCTGATTAAGATCAGAGCTGCTAAGAATTGAATCATACGATCGGCCTAGAGATTGAGCACACTTCCATATGAATCATTGAGACAAGCCATAACTTCAAATGTCTAATTAACACAGAAGTCGCATGCATGTTAGAACTTCATGAGTCACTCCTCCGTGTTCATATACGAGATAAACGATCACATATGCAGGAAACTATTCCGAGTCATGTTCAGTCCACTGTTTACTCTTTGGACCCCGTGCGGTGAAAATAGCCTGCTTGTGTATAGTTTGATATTCAGCGAGATAATAAAGAGCTTGCTTGCTGTGCTGATGTTGTCAGTCGAGCGTCAATCAATTTCTCTCGGAACCCCCAAATTTTTGTGAATATTGCAAGGTATCAGATAGAGCACGATTAACTAACCACGCCGCTTCATAACCTAAATTGATATACTGTAAGTAATATTAAAGTATATGCACTGATTGTAACCTGTAATAATGGGTAACTCTTTATCAACCCCACTTTTAATCCCCAGTATGTTAAGCCGCTATTACACTGGATCGACAATTTATCTAAAGCCGGATAATAATATTCGCATATAACATGTAAATGACATAACTGAGCATTTTTATTGCGTCATTATTTTTCAACATTTGTGATAAGATGTGCTTTATCAGCATCTGCATCATGATATTAATAATTACACTCGTTGTGTGAAAGAGTCGCGACTCCCTTCTCGGTTCATTTTTATAAATGACTAAATATGCTGATAACATAATTCACATCAAAGGAAATGCGTGGAAATTAAGCGTAATTGGCAATACGGTCGTTAAAATGGGGGTGCGAAGCGGAAAATCTCATGATTATTCACTAGGGGGAAAAAAATCCTGGCGAGACGCACTCAAAATCTCCCCTTTGGAGTATTAAATCCTAACTTTTCCTCCAACCCCCCAGCTGGCTAGAGACATTAATATTTTTTTACTGCGTGGGAAGCAGACACTTTTCGCACCTTGCACGTCTCTGGCCATCTTGGGGGATGGTTTTATCTCCACCCAATCACCAATGAGGAAGCCTGTTCACGGCTACCAGTCACGCCACGTTGACTCGAAAGCATGACTTGGCTATGGAAACAGCGAATAGCTATCGCTGCATAAAGTGCTGTAAATATTCTGCACTTTTGTGCAAATTTAGAGTTTAAAGTTGCAGTTAGTGTACGTCGTACATAAAATACCACTTTCTAAAATAATATTAATGACTAATATGTAAAGACATGATGCTATCAAGAGAAAGATTGTTTATCCCAGGAACCATTTTAAAAGTGAACTCGAGTCGCTTTATTTTCGCGAGTTTGTTGGAGCCGAGTTTTGCAATTGCGCAAATAACTCTTCTGTCTCTCTCCGGAACAGTGATGCATGGTCATGTTTTATTAGTCCAGAAGGAGCCTGATGCGAGAGCGCCATGAAAATTGCAGGCACACGGCAGTCCTGCTTTCGGTAATTGCATCAGTACTCATCAAAGCTTCTTCGCAAAGTGCGATGAGGTTTTAACGCTATTTATATTTTGCGCACATGTATAGTTGTTAGGATGTTGCAAAAGTTTTCAGAATGATTGCGTCAGTACGCCGTTAGATAGACCCCTATTTCAATCTCTGTAGCTCATTATTAAAAATGTGGGGCCAGAGATTGGCATACTTGTAACGTGATTAATTATAATCTGCATCAATATTTTACTACTGAGTTTACAATATTTTTTGAAGGGAGCAATCCGCAGAACAGTGCAGATTTACGAAGCAGTTCAGTTTTGGCACGGCGAAAAGCAAATATTTGTGCAGCGGATATATTTTTATGAGCCACTGTAATATTACGCTGCAAAAATAAATAAGCTTACATGCTGCTGTCCAGACTGTGAGGGACTGAGGGTTACATACTTTTTTGCGATATCCAACACGTTAGCTTTGCAAAACTGTTTCCACGCAAAATTTGACTCGACTGATACTAACTATTGACTGTTGTTGCCAGCACATGAAAAACAGCGGGAAGCAGTATATAGGGCATATGCATAAAGTATCCAATCAAACATGACACCAAGAGCAATGCACTGAGCGTGTATACTGTGTAGTTCAATAACATAGATTACATTATAGAACCACACATTGTTCATACTCGTACTCAGAGAGTTGTCTTGTTAATTTTTTCCACGCCGATTCTGTTCACTATAGGCTATTAGTTGCTAATTGTAGCGTTAGCTGATTCGTAACGGCATTAATTAATATCACATCTGCTAATTTATTCATATCGCTATTTAATTAAATTTTTGGACCAGTTCTCACGAATCTGCCAACCACAATGTTTCAACAGGGGAATAATTGGGAATGTAGCCCAAAGTGGATGCTCTAACACCATGTCACATTTTTTTATGGCAAAATTCCTTATTTTCATGCCAATCCCTGGAGCAAACCCGTAGAAAGAAACCCTGGCCCGTGTCTTGAGGGTAACTCTGTTGGCCGGATCCAATCCCCATTCATCTTGTGCCCAATTCGCGCCCGGGTTGGAAACAAAGACCCGGGGAGCAGCCTCTCCTTCTTCTCCCGAGTCCGACAAAACGAATAGTCGTCGGGCCAGCGCACCCACGCCTTTCTCCTGAGCGACGGCGACAAGACCTAGCATGAATATAAGGCGTTTTCTTGGCGACCTGCTGAGGAAGATTAATGCCCGCTTTACCCAGCTGGGGACCAATCCGGGCACGAGGAAGTGGTTCTGAACCACTTCGCCCACGCTCAGTCATTCCGACACATTCCCAGACAGATTCATTTCGCCTTCCTCCTCTTACTAAGTGTTTCTTCCGCCCGACTTGTCCAGAACACTGTCTCTTCCTTTCTCTGAGCTGCTAACCCACTTCTACTTGGGGTGGGCCAAATGGGGCCTTTTTGGATAACACACTGGCCAGTCAAGCAGGTATCAAAAATAGCAGTGATTATCACCACCGTCACTCAAATTAGCAGTGGTTAATAACAACTTTACTCAAATAAGCAATGATTAACACACCAGCTTGTAAAATAGCAGTGGTTATTACTACTGTTACGCAAAATAGCAGTGATTAGTTTTCTTTTGGCACTTTATCTTTCTCCGAATAGGTTTATTTTCTGTTTGTCTGAACTGATAGTATCACTATCTCCCGCACGACCTGAGTGTGGCAGGAGTGTGCAGAGGGAGTATGCGCCATCTATCATTGAATATTAGTACTGCATGGTAAATCGGCGGGCCATCTCATTAATGTCGTTTGATTGTCACTGTCATATTGATTACGGATTTTTCCCAATTTTGGCAATGGATTCACTACTTTCATAAGGTTAGAATAGTTTAGAAAAACAGTTCGATCGCGATATTTAGCGTCTGTATAGTGATTGTTTCTTCCTGAAGATTCTATACGCAATTTTGGTACACTCTTGCTTGCTTCATGCACTGGGGTCATAATCAAACAGACATTATCCGTGCTGATAGCTCGTGATAGTACTGGGAGGCTAATTCAGCCCACACCTCCTGTAAATTTGCGCAAATCCCACCCACCTTTCCCCACCCTACTACTTAGTTTGGGAACGGCTTTTCTTACAGGGGGTACAAACTTAGTGCAGTCCGCGGCATGGCTGGGGCTCTCATAATGTAAAGAGCTCGTTTACCGCTATTATACGGAATGAGTGAAGAACATTACCACCGGATATTAGGCCATGCTCACCGTCTTTCTTTGCCTGCTAACGATTATTAGCAAATTTTCAGCTCCTTTTTTTCCTGCACCGGAGGGAGGGGGGTTCCGGAGATGGGAATTTATTTGCAGGGCCATTTTCCTCCATCCAGAACAACTGCACACACTGCACATATTGTATAGTCTGTAAAGCAAAGCACACTGTGCCATAAAAGCATTTACATCCGACGCAGGCTTCCTGTGAGCCCTGTGTTGGCAATGTGCGAGGAGAGAGTAAAAATGGGTGGGGGTTTCAAAAAAAATATATGGCGGGGGTGTCCGAGCCACTTTGCAATTCCAGTCGTGTTTATGAAAAAGTTTTTGCAAAACTGGCTGAACAGCACAGACTCATCTCTCACTAAACAAAGTAGACGATTTCGAGAGGGAGGTCGAGCAGGAAAGGGGAACAAGAGCTGAATATCAATGCTTCAAAAAGTGCGATGCGCAAAAATTTGCACTTTGGGACAGGTTGACAAGTTATAATAACGAAAGGCAAAATTAGTTGTCTCTCCCAAAATGCGAGCGGGGATATCACCCAGGAAAAGTTTTTCACGCCTGAAAATAATGTGTACGCAGTGAAGAGACGCTACCCCTTGACATTATTTGCCCGTGGGATACGAAAATGAGTTTTAACGTTATATGCCATTCACTTAGAGAGGACTCATTACTCAACATTTCGCCATGCGGCATGAAAAATTAATCACACAACCCGATAAGCACTAATTGCATGCAAAATTTTGGAGGGAAGAAAGCTCCAATTATAAAAGGGTATAATTAGCGAGCCAAATCCTTTTAGGCGAAGTGCACAGGACGGTCCAAAAAAACAACAACGTAAGAAGCTGGAGAAGACGCGCAATTTTCATTCTCGTATGGAGAATCCCTTAATAACAACAGCTTAGTGGCACCGATGTCTCTCTCGCTTTGGGGACTCATCATCCAGTTTTCTTCCGTCTTTTGATGTGTTCGGGAGGAACTTTGGCTGCTCAATTCCCTGTGGCTGCAGGCAAAAGAATTTGTAGACGCTAAGCACGAAGGTCTTGGGAAATCGGAGCTCCACTTTTATGCCTGAAAGCGCCTAAACGGAGTCATCTTTGCATTAGCACGGCTGTTTCACTGCGCCATTTGCAAAGAAAAGAAAGTCTCCCCCCCCCTCCTCCCACTCGACTTAGATTTAATTAATTTAGAGTGTGGACTAGTCGGTGGACCGGAAGGGAGACAGCGATATCCGCTTTGGAAAAGTAAGGTTTCAAGCCAAACTTTTCTGAAGGATTTGGTTATCAACGCAATTTTTGGAATGATTTTGCTATCAGGAGGATCCGTTTGTTCGTATTAAATTTTTTTTGCCATAAAAACTAGAATATACACTTGATATATTAAGCTGGCAGAAAGCAAAAAGTCTAGCCATCTCCGGGGCAGATGATGATTCTCGAAAGGTCAAGCGCCCTTTATTCTTTGAAGGTTTCCTTCATCATCAATCATTCCGCCACGGATCCGCGGAAAAAGGAACATGTAATGCTTTAAGTGGTTTCCTTCTCCACTTTCCGACTCTCAAAAAAATATCTGGCGAGTACCCTGGAGAGCGCAAAAAGCTGAGTACTACGACGGTTGTAATTGAGCTTCTACAAAAACAGCCCCAGTTATTTCAAAAGGTCACTTAAAGCTGCGAGTGCATCAGACCACACATTACTAATGCTAGACATGGTCTGATATCGACAGCATGCGGGCAGCGTGTCACCCTGTACTTGTCGCAGGTTTTAAGCAGTGGTGGGCGGTGATGTCTGGCGACACGACCTGTTTGACATCGGATTGCAAAGTTCCCTGAGGTTCCATGCCAGCCATTATCTCTCAAACAGCCTCCCGTGTTTGCCATTCAACACTCCCCCAAGGCCCTGTATCCCCGATCAGGATCGCAATATCGGGTAAATTGTGCGTTCCTGCGGATCCGACACGCGTCAATTACCGAAACTTGTTAACAATAACGGAATTCGATAGCTGATTCTAGTAAATTAACTAGGAAATGCGTGGATTCTAGCAACTCGCCGTTTCTCTTCTTCCATCGATTCAACTTGACTCGGGGGCCATTCCGCCAGTTGTTTTCTATTTTTTCTCCACCGCTTCTCCTCATTCCTTCCTTCCTCTTCCTCAGCGATTCTTCTCCTCGCTCACTCTTGTTTATCTTTCACTTTCTTCCAACTCTACTCCAGAAGTGGGGTTTCGAGGGGAGGAAAGCGAGGCAAGGGACTTGTTAAGAGCAATAGAAAGAGAATCGATGTGGAGCAGGTGAAAGTCCACCTATTGAATAAGCGTTCTGGAAACATCCATGCCAGACGAGCAACAAAGTCGGCCATGGAAGAGCCGCATGCTACGTTAAATTTTAACTGCAAACCCCTCGGACTGAACTTTGAATTAAACAAGGGATTATGGTCTGGCGAATTAATTCGACTCAGAGAATGGGTTATGTGCGTCAACAAGTAACTCAAATGCTCGTATTTGCTACCTGAAATACAGGGTAAACCACAACAGTACGTAAGTATAGATAAACTACTTAGAATGTTTACGTCTGTGTAGAGTGAAGAATGTTGTTCCTGTGAGATAAGGGACAAATTCATGTAACTAATTAATAAGCTGCATATTTGTATTAATTGGGCACGCCTTTATAAGGAGAAATTACCATGTAACCCCCTGTTATGCGGTGAACCACCCGGTGGGAAATGCTCGTCTACAAGGCCCAGCAATGTGTTTGAATTGCAGGCCCCTCATATTATATGATTAAGACAAAGCCCTTCCCCTGCGTTGTTTTCCTTATTGCAATGCACCAACCGGCTGCATCGTGCTGTTCAAATATACAGCACTTTATCCCAATATTGTTGGGGGGAGTGGAAATCTCAGGGGACATGAATTAAGCAGTAGCAAGCCAAGCTTGAAAGTACAGTGAGGCACACTGCTGCTCAGAGTGGTCGTTAGTTTGCTGTAAAGCCCATGCCGTCCCAACCAAGTAGTGTCCCAAGTTACTAAAGTGTGCGCTGAACGGACATTGCCGGATATCCGGTATGGCAGCGACTTCATAACTGCACCGCGATTCGAGAAACAGGACCATCTCCAAGCAAGTGTCATTTCCTCCAATGCAACTATAGCAGAAGGAATGACAAGCTTTAGTGACCGAGTCGTGGTCCAACACTGCTACATTATTTTACATTTTAATACACTATATGCTAATATGCATAACCTCTTGGTGGCCATTACCAGCACCAGAGATGACTTTTTTTTGTGCCTGTCATGGAATTGTCCCGCTTCTTCTGACATCCAGCTAATTCCAAATTACACCACGATCCTTTCCCGCGGTCGCACCAAACTTAATTTTGCTAATCAGCCTGTAGGTGAGGGATAAAACCATCACATTACGTGTGTACAACAGGACCTGCACGCACATAAATTCAGCAGCGGGTTCCAGCTAATAAATCTCCCAAGGCAAAATCCGCAGTCCCATTCTTTTTCCCTCTTGCAAGGACCTCTCTCTCTGCTATGGCTCCTGCCCAAAAACCCTGCAGGGAATCAATAAGCTCCATATTTTAAGCTTCGGCCCCGAGGATTAAACGTTCTAGGAAGCAGGTCTCCCCCCATCGTGACACGATGGAGCGAACATGGGGGGGTGCCCATGCCGGAGGAACCCCGTTTCTTGCTAATTTCCTAGTCCGAATCTCACGCAAATCCGCCTGCCGGGCACGCGAACCCTGAAGGGGTTTTTAGCCGCCCGAAAAAGGCGGTTACTTCAAGGGCGAACCAGGGCGTCACCGCTTTTCCAACGCCCAATTTTCACCCCTTTTTCCGGGAGAATAACCTTCCGACCTGATTAAGGCGCGCCAGCCCCGCGAGCACCACATGGAGCTAGGCCTAGCACCTAGGCCTAGCTCGTCCCTGCAAGGTGCGGATCTAGGATGAAGAAGATTCTCAATTTTAGCCTTCCCCCTGTGGAATTTATAGTGTGAAAAGGTCACTGTGGAGGCTGCGCCAGACCGGAAGTAATTAGGTCACCCACTTGGACCATTAGCCTCCCAACTTCCTTTAATCGAGTCAGTTGCCATGGGGCAGGGCCCCATTCATTTGGCGGCTGTTCCGCTCACTTGAAGCAGCTGTAGTGGGGGAGAGCAGATGGGCATATTACGATAGGGATCGCACTACAGGAAGCACCAGAGGTTAGGCTGGTCCATGGGCCATCGTGTAATAGGCCAAAGTACACATTTTCACTGAAAGAATTTTATTTCAATATATGATACACTCAGAGTTCTGCTTGAAGGAACTGGAACGAGTGCTGCCGCCGCACTTCTCATCTGTAGAAATCAATGGCAGATTGCAGCAGCACCTTGGCATTTCCCCGGCGCCCACCATCTCCGGCGCGCATAATTTAGCCTAATGAGAAAGAGCTGAGGCGTCGGCCTCGATAGCCTCCCGCGGCTTCGGATTGCAGGAAAGCTTCCGCACCTATCGCCTCATTTATATTGATTATCGACGTCTTTTTCTTCCCTTTTTTTATAACCCCCACTATTATGAGAAGGGGATGCCTCAAGGGTGGTCGAAAGTTGTCACAGTTCTCCAACGGTCCCACAGTAAAGTAATAATATTCAGCCGATTTAATCTCTCGGTGGGACACAAACATGCCATAATCGAGTGGCGATAGTCGACGTTGATGACGAGACCGGAAGCAAACAAACTTATCTGGCGGAGCAGCATAAACCCGGGTCGAGCTGGGTGGAGAGGGTATATACCCCCAGCCGCAGATTACATTATTGACAAGCCCGGGTTTTAAAGTGGGCCACTTCCTGGCACGTTACTAGGAACACGACGTCCAATAATGCAATATTTGGTCTTGCTCATTATCGAAAATGCGACGCTCCTGCCTGCATGATACGCCCCGCGTATATACTCTGTTTTATTCACCGTTTCGGTATGCCCGATAAGACATCTGGCGCTCAGATCAATTCGGTGAAAATGGTTCGGTCAGCTCTCTCCAACCCTTTATTACAGGGAGCCTCCAGTTCTTGCCTTTTACTGCAGGAATTGTCGCTGCTGGTGAACCCAGAGTGCACGTATAATCCCCATGTAATTTCCCTGATGAAAGAATGGGTTACTCCGGATTATGGAGGAGCGTCGCCCTTAATGGAAACAGAGAACTAGTGCAGTTCTCAAATTTTACTCATCTCTGCTCGGAATCGAACCGCCTCCAAGTGGCCTCCACGGTTTGTACACCAGCAAACCCGAATTATCGGGCGCATATTAGTCGTAATCCGGGCCCAACCTCCCTTGAAAATTTTTTATGTTGCGAACGTGTCCCAAGTGCTGGTCATAAATTCGCTAATTCCAGTTTTTTGCAAGCGGACACTGGTATCTTTTTAACCGACTATTTCTCCGGTGCTGACCTGCATAAGTGAGCAGTTGCTGGGAGTGTAATAACAATAAAAAGTGGGTCATTTTATTGCCCTAACCTGCTTCTTGATGTGGGTTAAGTCACGTCAGAGGGCGTAGCTGAGGTGGTCAAAAGTCAAAGTGATTTAAATCACATTCTTGCCTCCCAGCTCAGCCACAGCCTAGGTATAACTGGCAGGTATAAATTGTGGGGCCGTGCTTCACACCGAGAGCAGAATTACATTCCTGGAGTGAACTTTATATGCACACGCCAAAAGGACGCTGTCTGTATTGGATCTGACACATTGCAAGGTGCTGGAAAATAACTTGCATTCACATTACCTGCAGGGTCAGTAATGCAACTCTGGCTGCAACACAGTGGGAACAACTGGGACCTCAGATTTATGCCAGGTTTGAGCAGGGAAAGGGTTTCCTCGCGATGTAACGAGTACCAGCTGTGTGTGCTCGTAACCATGACGCTCTCAAATTGCTACGTTACACCCCTTGCCGCACTACAGGGTTTGGAGGACAGGACACACTTTCGCCTCACAGCATGCGAAAATGCGGGGGCCCCTGTCTAGGATGTAGTAGCTAAAAATATGCAATAATCGCTCTAAAAATTCGCGACCCGTTCTAATTAGACGGGTGGGACTGAAAAAAATGGCATTAGGCGGAAACTTTGTGTGTTGAGAGCCATTCCCGTCGAATTAAGCAGCAAGGGTCAATTTCACCCGGGGTCCCTCCACTCTCCTGGAATACTTCCCAAACTGCGCTGTACGCTCCACTAAGGCTATTGCACACGTTCCATTTAATTGGGAAGCTCGGCCGCATCAATAATTAGGGACTACAAGTGTAGGCTTTTCTCCCACATACTGGCTCTCCACTCTGTTACATGGCATCCTCTCATTGTGTCCCCCGCATGTGTTGGTCAAAAACACAATTAAAACATTCTGCCCGAACAATGATTGATGCAAGCTGTCCAGGCAGCTCAAATATTTAAAAAAAACTAGTGGTTATAGCTCGAAATTAAATTTTTTACACAGTCACAAAATATCGAAATATTCTACCATTTTTGACAAGGAGGATGGCTGGTTTTTACCCTCTCGTTTTTGGCACCTTGGTTTGAAGATCGTGTGAAAATTCGGAGCACGTTTAGGTCCGAGTGGAAGGGGCTGGTCTGAGCGTGCCAAGCAACCTCGTCTTCCACACCCCTGCCCTTTTCCTCCCTTCAGATGGGGAGAAAAGAAGTGGGGGAAGGAGGAGAACGCACACGTACCAAAAATCCGGCTCAAAAATGTATTTTTCCAGCCCAAAAAATTTCAGTATGTATGACGAGAAAAGTGGATTGTCCGGATTTAATTTACATACAAGTTCTAAGCGTTAACGTAACTTTAAGCAGTGCACACGGGGGTGCATAGGTTCAGTGTAACTGGTTGCTAGGATGAACAACTCACAACTTCTTAGTAGGAACAGCAGCAGCATACCATCCTGTATGCATAGGAGAAGGGATGAAACTTTAAATGAGGAGACTGTCAAGTATAAAGCTGCGAGCCGTACTTTTGTTCCTCGGCTCCAATCTAATTATAATGGAAGACTCGTGGAGCAAGAGCTTTATATATTTTTTGTTATATGAGATCCGATACAGAGGGAAGTGGGGGGGAGCTATCGGTAAGTTCTTCAAGCTAAATTTCACTAAGCAGCTTCTGGAATGCCAAACTGAGAGACGGGAATCTCCGCTAAATATCTGTTTCGGAATTTCTGATCACGCCTAAAGTTATTGGATGAAAAACAAGGCGCGTATCTGCTTCACGAGCTTATGAATCGCTGGAGGAAAGAGCCTGCCGCCCTTTTGTTTCACGAAAAAAAAAATCAGGTTTGCGCCAATTGAAAACACTAAGTGCAGACTAATTCTAAATGACTTTTCCATGTTCCATCCATATGAATTGTGTGAATGAGGTATTCTTTTGTCCAGTTATATGAATCGAGCGACAAACTTTTTTTTCAGCCCCCCCAGAACCGCATTATGGCAAAGGTTCCCCCGGTGTGATAACACCAGCATTAATTTGAGGGACCAGCTGAATATATTCCGTCTCTCACGTCCCAGGAAACATAATACGACCCGAAAAAAACACACGTGAAATCGGTCAGCAGCCACCCCACAATTTCCATTACAGCCAGTCCATATCCAGGGAGCCGCACAGGGGCAATCAGTGAAACCGCTTATTCATTACCACTGGCACGGATGCACCTGCTAGCGGGCCCCTGTAGTATACGCGTGTAATATAAGCACTTGGAATTATGCGGGGTTCAGTCCAGAGGTCGTACACCTACAAAAAAAACGAGGTCATTTTCGCCCCGTTTTTAGTTTTTTTGGCATTAATCGCGCTTGAGTTATGGAAGAAAAAGGCGGCATCAAATTCAGTAATTCCTGGCAAACAAGCGCAGGACAGCAACCCTGATTTACAACAACAGCTGTTTGGAGGGCCTGAAATTGCTGGGGGTAAAAACGGTTCAGTGAAAATCGCTGTTGCGAGTGGACATGTTAGTCCTAAAGTTTTGTTCTGATATCGCTGAAACTGGAGACAAATTATGCTGCCATTAATTCAAGCTAGGTAACTAACAGTAATCGCTGCTACTAACATTTCGCTGCTACTGGACCTTCAACATAGTAGGCTACTGTAATTGCTCAAACTGCAACAGTTATCTGTGACAGTGTGCTAGTGTTGGACAGGAGAATCCGAGTCGAGATTCCGGAAGCGGCTGGGCAGCCTCTTGAATGAAGAAGTCTATGGAGAAGTGGGGTCCTTCTCGTGCAGGCATCTCGATTACAGTGTCCAAACTTCAACAGACTTCTTTGCCGATCTCCGGTAACAGTATGCGACAACGTTCCACCCTAAACTCTAATCGACCCCTATAGTTGTTGCAAGGTCCTAATGTTATTGACAATACCTGAATATCTACAGTTGAAGCTGAAATACATCGTTCTATTTTTTTCCTGATTGCTACAGTGCAATGGAAGTATACTACTTGTAGTAATTGAGGTGCTTACGTGTAGTATGCTCTCCTGCATTTTTTGGCTCCCCTAGTACACGGATGAGTGCTCTGGAAATGATGTGCCACTTCACCTGGGAGATTGACAGCCCAATTACAATTGTAGAAGTACTCTGAGTTCAACGTCGCCCAAAGCCCGGATCCAGCCCCCAAAAACCTCAGGAAAATCTTGCCCTAGCAGCACGGTAAATGGGGTCGTGGAACATGCTTGTTTACAAATGCAACGAGGCCCGGATGGATAACATCACACAATTCCGTGGATGAGTTTCAAAGTGCGGGGAAAGGGGCCCAAAAAAATTCCTTACATTGTGGGTAAAAATTTGTTGCGCAGGAAAGTTTCAGGGGGAAAGTTTTGGAGCCATGCTTGCAGGCAAGGCAGAGTGGCTTTACAGTATTAATCACAAACTCCTATGACGCTGCAATAGGTGGGTTGTGGTAATTGCATGTTACAGTGAACCCAAATTGGGAAATGCGCGCTCTAGTGAAGGAGCATGGTAAAAAAAGAGGAGCCAGAGTTGGCCTCAATCGTCTTTAGATTTTTTTTGCTGCAAAGAGCGAAACCAGGGCAGAAAACTTTTTTTTTCCTTAAAAGCCTAAAGCAAACGGCAGAGAGGGTTTTCCATTAAGGTTCTGGAATTGGGCTGCAGGTATGCAGGCACCATTGGCTGGTTTGTGGACCCCCCCAATCCCAGCCAGCCAACCGACGAAAGAAATACGTTGGCCAATCTCATCCGCTGTTGGTTTCTTCTTCCCTTCTTTTCCTCCTCCTCTACATTATGCAAATAGTGGGAAGCGCGTCTGGAGTGAGACAATCTCCGGAAAAGGAAAAGCGAGAGAATGGCGGCCAACTTGGACAAGTACGAAGAAGGAGAAGGAGAGAGAAAAAAGGGACGTCACTATCCCCTAATGGGAAATCTGAATTAAGCGGAAGACACTTGCGCAAAGGAGTCTCGACTCACAGTGAAGGTTTTAAAGGTTGTGGAAATATTTAGCAACCAGTGACTGAAAATTGAGTTTAGATTATTGTTCCAATAATTGATCCAATTGTGTAAATTAATACGTCGCTGCCGAATCGTGAGAAATACTGTGTTATCCAGATGGATGTTTACTTTCTATGGCCGTAAAAAAATCTATTTCTAGAGACTTTTTCAGACACCCGGTTGTTGGGATAGGGCGTCCTCTTTCCTTGGCATAAAGGGGGTCTGACAGACGACCCTGCTTTCCTTTTAGGGAGGTAGAAAGTGATGTGTAGAAGCCAGGTTTCGTGTCACAAACAGGTGCGTCCTGCATGGTGTCTCCTTCTTGCCAAGTCACTGAGAAGAGTCACTGGGGACCGGAGAAGGATTTTTTGGAATAGAAAATTTTGGACTGGAAGAAAAACAAACACGCACATGCTTTTACGCTACATATGCAGGACAATTCGGTTAATGCCTTAGATTCCTGACGACTTTTGAACCCTGCAAAAAATTATATTGCAAAAAGAACAGAGGGTTGACTTTCTTTGGCAAATATTGATCGTCTCATCGCTGTCTTCCAGCTGCGTTAGTCTCTGTAACAAAATATTCACTGTTCTGCAGCCGCCTTTCATAGTGGAAAGTCAATACTATGGCGTTTTTTCTACTTCAGTTTCTGTGGAGTTACCCCCATCCTCGTGCCTTCCAAAGTCATCGGGAAAAAGAGAGGGAAAAAACCGAAAAGAAGAAGAAGAAAAATCCCAGTTTCTAATTCTCTCTGAGACACGAATGGATCCACCGCAAGGTCGGACGAGCTTTTGAAACTTGCGTCAAGTTTGTTGAGTGAACTTAATCTCAGACCTATATAGGTCTATATCCCCTCATTGGGGGGGAGGGCTCGATTTAGCGGATGAGGTGCCACGATTTTGCTTTTCATCCCCACTATCCCGCTGGGACCGTCTCCATATTTGCCACAAGCCGGCTCATTTGCTGCCATTAATAACTTATCCGGGCTATTCAATTACCTGGAACGTACATCGAGTCTCATAGTCTCGCAATAAAGGTGAGGTACAATCGACATTGAAATCCTCAGTTGTTTACATTATTGTGTTATATAATCTGGTCTTGTCCTTTTAGCTCAAACATTTCGCAAATTCTAATCATAATTATATGAACCAGTTTCGTTGTTCTAGATATTGCAAGACTGCTTTGTGCTTCCTGCAAACTTTTTAACATTAATCCGCAATTGTTGCAGGATGATGATTATTTTTGCAGGTTCTTGTTATGCCAGCAGTATATTCCGTCTAACAATGGGCGCATTTTCAGGTGATGGGCCAACGCATTGAATAGCTTACCATTTTTAAAACCTCCAACAAAAGGGGGCAAAGTCCATGGTTTGATAATTTGATTATCGCACACCCTCCCAGCAGTTCACAATTCCGTGAACATATGCACGAATAATCCCCCATATTCGACAGGAAAATTGATTGGATGGGCACACAGAAAAGAGCACGTAGCGTCTGACAAGGAAGGAAACACGGGACACATTCCTCTACGAAAACAAATCACCGGTGCGGCCTCACTCTGACGGTACACACGCTCTCAATTACTCATGTACTTTGCCGCAATTTACCATCCAGTAAAAAAAACAAGTGTTGGATCAGGAAGGAGTTTAATCGTTTTGAAGCACGAAATTAAAGTGTCCTCATTAGGATGTTTTCTAAAGCAACATTTTCTCCAACCGATACTTCCATGCATGAGGGCTTTAAATTGTTACAACTCCATTGTAGCGATGACAGTAAAATGAAATATTTGAAAGGCTTCCGGTCAAACATTTTGTTTTGCATACAGTAACCACAACTCCAACTTGCAGCAAGTTGACTTTGCGCTCATTAAATTCCAGTCCCGATATATTATGCGCGGACTCAAAAAATCCCCCCCTCCCCTCTCAAACTTTTTGACTCCCAAACCCAAACAGCGCAGCTCATTTATTTGTACTATACGAAAAGTCCATACGCACACACTAACAATAGTCCATCGCCGCTTACAAACTTCCCCGTTAAACCCGGGCGCAAACCATCTAAATAAGGGCATTAAAAAGGCGTGTCCCACTTATTCATTATCAGGTTGCCGTCCCGATATAAAGTGAACCGTATCCCTCGTTCCCAGCCATTCCCTAACGACGCACCTCGTAACCACATCATCCCTTCAAATTGAAGGTAATAGTTTATAAATGGCGGAATCCTGTTTATTTTACGACATCACGAACGCGCTGTCACCAGTCCACTAATCTGGTGACAGCCGTCCGGGTAGGGAGGGTAGTCCGCACTAATCATGCGGGACATAACAGCCAGGCTATTCGGCATCATTGCGCACAATGCTCACTTAGCTAATGGTAATTGATGACAGCAAGCTTTTACGGGGTTTAGTCGACCATACTGTCCCTTGATTCTTTGGAGAAAAAAAAAACTTGCGTTTTTTTTCGCCTTCTGCGTTTATGCCAGCACTTTTTGTAATGTGGGTCCGAAATGGGCATCGGGGCGCCGAATGGACCCACTAGCCATCGGGACATTGCCACTTGGCTCCAACCTCACAGGAAGAAGGATCCTTCCCTCTGGATAAACACGCCCTCTGGGAGTTGGGGGAGGTTGAAATGGAAGTGGGGAGAAGAAAAAAGAGAACTAGAAGGAAGAAATTGTACCCAGGATACGCACGTTAAATGGATGGAGAAATTTTCAAATGGCCAAGAAACGACTAATCAGAAAAATGGTTCTCTGTGTCATCGCGTGGAATCTCATAATTTTTAAAATATTCCTCTCATTGCATTGTGTAGGTATACAACATGGGATGATAATTCAACTTAAATATGTGGATAGTATGTTTTTCCATATCAAAGTTTGGAACCTCCTGGCTTTTCCACCCTGCGTATTGATTTGGAGCTTTTTGAAGGTACACAAGCGAGGATTGGGGAATGAAAAGAAGACACGGATGAGAATGAGAGAGAGAGATCCAATCCGATATTCAAGCCCCCACCGAAAAAGGGGATAATGAAATGCAGCTGTCAGGAAGCATTCAGCGGATGTCATCTGTGTCAACACATTTGTGCGTGTTCGTGTGTTCGGGAAGGTACGTGCACCAAATATTTATTCGTTCTGTCAAAAAAAGTGGATTCGGATCTCAATTTTCTCTCCAGAATAGGGTTTCGCTGCATGGGGACATGTGACAGGAACTACAATAAGAGAAAAAATTGCACAAATAATTCCGGGTCTATTTTTTGGGTGCTGTACACTCCCACAGTCGGAAAAGGAAAAACCTCAAACTTTTTTCAGCGCTTGTTTGTTATTGTTGATCAGTATGCAGTATACATAGAGTGGTTGTGGCTTACATACTCATCGCTCCATCAACAACAACAAATGTCAAGCCACAGCCTCCAAATACCTATTCGCTTGCACCGAAAACAGGTTAAAAGTTCGGCCCAACTGGCTCTAAATTTGCGAATATTTGACAACACGCAGCCGATATTATTGAGAGTAAATATTAATATATACCTAGAGGAAGATCATGTTCAGTGAATTGCAAAGCCGCGTGGCCTTTAATATTTTATTACGTCCAATATAGACGTGGCATACTGTAGCTTCAAGTTTATTCGAGCTAATAATCCGTCCCAGATGGTAATATGAGCGATTTTTTGCTAATAATATCAGCTGAAAATTTGATGATCAGTTGAAATTACTGTTCTTTCATACAGAATGTGGCAGTTGCATCTTTGCGATTTTATAGTGTAAAGTAATCACAAATTCACTGATCATTGTATGTACGCGTATCACTCGTTGGCCATGAAGATTGCAAAAAAGGGGGCACTTGTCCTTAAAATGCATGGCCGTTCACATCACTGCCTTAAACTGTTTACGCTGGACTAGAGAATATTAACGTCATTCTTTTAACTGCACGAGTGTGCACATAAGTGGATGACAAATTGGAGCGAAGATGGCAGTGACGACCCCTCCTTGCTGCACGCCATCGATAATGGTGTGTCCTCCCATCTCCCCCTCACCCATATTTAGTTGTGGACACGTGAGCAGACCATAAATCGGATTAAGTGCCTCTTATCTGTACATAATAAATTCCTCACCCTCCCTTCCCTCGTAAGTTAACCCAGAGTGAAGTTTACATACGGCCAAACAGACAGGGATTTCCTCGGACCAAAATGAGCGAATGAGAAGGGCTTGGGGAAATCTGTTGTGCTATTTTTGGCTCTGATATTGTCGCAGCTATTGTCAAATCGCAGTTGAAAATAGCGGATGTTAGTTTGCTACGTTGCTGGTGGGGGGAAAAAACTTATAAGTTAGTTAGTTTAAAGAAGTTTTCTTCATAAGGCCAAAGCGATAGGGATTTCCTCATATCAAAATGAGCGAATGAGATGACTGCAGGACATGGGAACAGCTGTTATGCTATTTTCGGCTATGAATATTATCGCGGCTATTTTCCAATCGCGGTTTAAAATCGCGGATGCTAGTTTGTGATGTTAGTGGTGGAAAAAAACTAACGTTCGGTCACGGCTGTCCAGTTCGAAGCAGCAGACCTAGAATTGGGCTTGCAACTCCCGCAAGGATCCATCACGTCAGAGAAAGCCCGCAGCTGGCCAGAATGGAAGTGTGGGAGGGTGGGCCTCTCTCTCTCTCCCCTTTTGCAACGTGGCCTGAGAGACAAAAAGAACCAGAAAAATCCCTCTCTAGAGACGGAGTCATGGCCCCCCTCCAATCATAATGGAGGCGGCTTTTTTTTTTTTGCTAGAAACTGGCCTGTTCGCAAGTGGACTTGTATACTTGTTGGGGAGGAGTGGGATATATAAAGGTCCGTGGAGAAGACCGCAACGCAGCTCATTTCCTCTTTGGACCACGTACTCACCCCTGGAGGATAAGCACATGCGGGGCTGACCGCGTATCCAGGGGAAATATGGCCGGCTTTGAAGGGGGGGGACAAGGAGGGCTGAGCATCAGGGAAGGGGATCTCTTACGTTGTCTTGTCATTTATTCAGGCTCAATCATACTTCTCCGGGGATTGAGGGCGTGCAGGGCCCAGGGAGGATTACGTTAGGTCGAACGACAAGATTATGGCGGTGTTCACGGGGGAAGGACGTATGATAAAAAGGGCCCGATTGTTGCTTGGGTGCTGAATGGGGCTTAGTTGCGTAGTAATACGGAGTCTAAAAGTCGGCGTATTTTTCGTCAGAAGGAATATTCTAAGCTCGACATTTCTTCATGAGAAGGAATGAATGGGGAACATGCTTGTGCCAGTGAAGTGGTTTTCTTCTGAATAATGCATGCAGAATGAAATCGATTTAAATAAACTGCGCGATGCATAGCTTCATTCCTGACCTACAATATTGCAGCGCATTCTAGCATGACCGGTTATGCATATTAGGATGGATATTATGGCCATTTCACCAGGCCAGTTTTGAGCTCAAGTGAACACATGAAATGCAGATTGTGCAGAGGTACAATGTAATGATTTTGAGATGTGAAGGTTTGAAGTGTGATGATTACATTATCCCTTGTCGGATCCATTTTTCAAACATTTGTATTACTTGATATATCAGCTGATTTTTCCATGTGCCGTGCAACATACTGTGCATTTACTCAAATTTGACAAAATGTCATCTGATGGAATTTACACGTTTCACAGCCTTCACTGATATCAGGATAAGAACGGCGCAGAACCCGCAGCTTCTTGATTTACAACCGACTACTCTGAATAATGCGGCATATAAAGTAGGACATCACAAACCACGGATAATAAAGCCAGTCATTCAAGGTGTGTGGCGTTAGGAAAATCCCGAACCCTCGGGAAGTGCCAGCTGCACACAAAAGTCCACTTTATGACTCATCCTTCAAGGAGCCTTTTCAAGACGTCTGCTTCTCATATACAAGTGCACTGGCTCAAGTGCATGCAGCAGCAGCAGAAGGCATCGGTTTTTATCTGCTATGGTGAAACAGTTCCTGGCACAACAATTTCCAGGGCCTTCTGACTATATACCGTAATGCTCATGCCGGCGGAAGGAGTTGCAGGAAGAGAGCGGGGGAATGTATCTTTCTGAATGAACTGTTAAATGAAAACGAGTGAAAGAGCAGGCTGTTCGGAATTTTAACAGTTTCCCGACATTAAAATGAAAATACATCCCATCAATTAACACATTAACGTGACTATTTCTGCCGTTCGCATGACTCTGCTATAATGAATCAAATTAGGCCCGTTTAATAAAAAAACTCTTTGGTTACAGCCGGAATGGACAATGACATACACTGCACTGTATCTCTGTCATTCATTCAAATCAATTGAGATGTCACGAACATAATCAGATCCTACAGTTGAAATAATTGGCCGAGGCATGACCACACGAAAGCCTCCCTTTTTTCAAACTAAAAATGTGCTCTAGTCCAACCGCTAATTTAACGCAACAGCTGCGGATATACAACCAGTCAATACGTGATCCGGAGAGATATAAGGATAAGAAAAACGTAATATTCTCCAGCCCTCCTAAAATTATCCAGCTGCTTGCTTCCAACTTTCTCTAATTTGAATACGAAAGAATTCAGCGAAGGTCCCCCTCCAATATTATATACGCACAAAGTTAAGTTTCCTCTGAGAATTCTCCGCCTTAGCAAAATACCTGCGGGCTACCAAGGGAATCCTCTTCCATTTGTGACGCTCGATTCAAGATTCTCCTGGAGAGAAAACAATAGCATATAAAATTTCTGCCTTGAGAGCGAGACAAGAGCTGGTTTCTGATTGGCCTTAAATCGAGTAATTACTATATTTCAGATTTGGTCAAGTAATACACTTTGGGTTGCGTATAACTGGGTGAGAGCCTTATGCTCCTCCTGAGATTCTCCGCTAAACCTCAAGCTAATTACTTGGAGGTTTCTCCCGGAGGGTAATTGGGTTGCGAACAAGAGCCGGATGTAGCTGTTTCGCCAAATGTGCTTGCGGAGTGGACCTCAGTCTAGCTTCAGAGGGGGCTGACATTTTTATTTTTCCTAACTGTTCGCAGCTCTTTACAGCTACAATCAATAACAGCTCTTTATAGCCGTGACAGGATAATTGCTACTAGCATAATTTACTTTAGACATTTTTTCCTTTCAACAATCCAGCTTAGCATCAGTCAATCTCGCAGAAGACGCCTCACAAAGAGAGCAGCGATCTGGCCAACTAGGGCACAATATTAACGCGGGACCAATGCACAAAGGGACAGCAAGTGGTACGTGCATGAGAATCGGGTATGATGGAGGGTGGTGGTGGGGTGGGAGGGCTAACCAAAAAAAAAAGTCAACATGAGCGGACAGGTTGCGAATTATCGTCGCTGGGCGCTGCCACGACGGCTATACTTTGACCATCACGCGAAGCCGCTGCCTCAATTTTAGCGCCACGAAAGGGCCGCGTTTTGAAAAGTTTACCCATGTTTTACCCATACTTCCGCAGAGTATTACTATTTTTTTGGTAGTAATGACACCGCATGTACATAGATAAGCTGTGGAAAATCACACGCTGCCAGAATGGACTGTCCTAGATTTTTTTCTCTCTCGGACGATCGTTGTATACATGCCCTATTGAGCACGCTAAATATATTGCCCCAGATATTATTTTAGGGCATGTCGTGGTTATCGACAATCTTATTACTCATGCTGTAGAGTGGTGGTTAAATTAATTTGAAAAATGCATACATGGTCTTCCGCTTGCTGCAAAATTTAACAATTCAGCAACCATGAATTTGTACAAGTTGCATCGCCGCCCCACCATAAATGAATGAATACTCCAGGCTGGAAAACATGGGTTTACAATCAGTAAATTAACGCACTAGCCGGTTGCACTACATCTTTCATGCGGTACATGTCCGCCCTCAGTGTTCGCACAAAAAAGAGAGAAAGGGCCGACAATGCTCTCTGGGAGTGTGTGTTCAGTACTATCAAAAGGACACGACCAGGAGGATTTTGGTCCACGAGATCACGGCTGGGATCAAGGGGATTTCCACATATAGGAGGACCAGAAATGAAAGCTTTTGATGACAAAATAACTGTCTGGCCCCCAACAGTTATGAATTCTACTTGCGGCTGATGTGTGTCCCCTGTGATGCGTATTCATTCCTTTCACAAAATGCAGCCGTTTGATTTGGCTTCTGTACCGAGCGAATACAACTATTCGAATTGGAAGGGAGACTAATGCACCTAGACGTAATTATACCATGAGCTGGCCGGACACTCCCGATTGGCCAGTTTGAACACGCCCCTGGAACTTTGGGGAATTAATTACTTTAGGCTGCTTTTCCCAGGCACTCCCTCCGGTAAACAAGAAATTCCGCTGGTGAAATTACTTTCTGTAAATAGGGCTGCAATATATGTGATGCAGTGTGGTTGTTGCTATAAAGCTGCTGGGATTATGAGCGATTGTGTTACGTTAAGAAGATTGCAGAGATTCATTGGAAGTAATATGAAGTTCCACATTGATAACATTCATGTTTTTGTGCAAGTGGATTAATAAACACATTCGGCTGAGTTGATATTTCATTTGTGAAAAAAATAGTTGAATAAAATATGGTTCCCAATTTGGACAGCGGATATGAAACTGCATATGCATATAAGATAAAATTGCACTGGAATTAATTTGTGATTACACAGCAAATAGGTCAATGAACGCTGCAGTTCAATTAAACTGTAACAACTTTTTTACACTTTAGCACTATCCAAACAGATATACAGTATGTTATGTACACTTCCTTCCGCGCTGTTCAACAATAACCATGTTATGACTCATACTATATGCTTTAAACTGTCAGCAAAATTTTGATTCCTGGCAGGCAAACATTGTTTGTCGCGATTAACTTCTTGATTAAGTTTGACACATGTCACGCCCGCTTTGGCAAGAATTGACGCTATCATAATCCAAACCGTGCACTGAGCAATGTAATGCTGGTGTTGTATAACCATGTCTTTTAGAGGTTAGACGACTTCTTGGAAAAAACTTTGATTCCGTGGTCGCCTGTTCGATCAATAGTCGCTGTGTGTAGCCTTTCTTAAAGTTGGATTGCAAAATGTTTAAAACAATTATTGCGGTTTGCTCTATGTACAAATGAGACGCCCACACTCCTACAGGGGGAAAAAACACCTACACCTATATTGCTGGAAGAGAGGCGAACCTATAAGACCCAATCTGGTGCAGTAAAGCGTCGAAGCTTTAAAGCTTATCAGCCAAATACTGTTATCGTGCCCACAGTGTGAAAAGCACAGCACTTACTTCCAGCCCGATTCACTTAATGACGTATAATTCCCCAGGAACGAAGCGAAATTGCGAAATCCGGACCCCCTCCAGCAGGCCACAGGCTCCTAACCCCCCTCCCCCCATCCCTCCCCATCGAAAATGCTTGCAGGTAACAGGCACTGCAAGACATGTAATAATATTACCTCCCCTAGCAGACTGTTCGACATGCAAAAGCTCCTTTTCAAATGTCTTTCATATTGTGTAAGAAGATGGGGGGGATCTCACGTCTCCCCAGAAAACAATTAATCAGAAAGGAATCTAATAGCATTAAGGGATCGGTTCTAAAGGAGAGTTGCGTACGTCCCTTTTCCTTGCTAATTCCGCAAGAAGAAGCAGCAATTCTCCTTCTTAGAGGAGTTTGTTTGCCTCCGGAGCAGACAGAAAGAAGAAGATTTTTTTTTGGAACAGGAATGAAGTTCGATCTTCTTGGAAACTTTATTACTCTGCGCCTAGGCTGATTAACTGTGGAGGTAGGCTTGTTTTTTTCTTCGCTAGATTTAGCAGGATATTGAGATCTTCTGAGTGAATGAGACTTGGGGGGTTGAAGGAGGGGAGAAAAGTTAAAGTTAAAAAAAAAAGTTCACAATTATCTGCACGAACTTCACTTTCTGAATGTGTCAGTAATTTCCTCCTGTTGCTCTCTACTTCCCGAGCTAATTGAAGATAAAAGTTTCGCAACTCCTGGTGGCTCACTCAATTTGTTCCTCGGTCCTACATTTTGGGAGCAACGATGCAATTTCCAGAGAGTGACTCGGTGAGACGCAATTCAGGAGGCTCGAGACAGGCTTCTTTAACATATACAAAAAAAAATCAAACGCAAGCCCAGAAGACTTGACATCCGAACCAGACCAATTTTAGAAAAAGAGGTAGATCTACATCCTATGATTGTGTTGTCTATTGCGGAAGACAGGAGTTTAAAAATGGTGTGCTTATAATGATTTAATCGATATTTTTTAAAGGGGAGAAATGATCCACATCTGGCCAAAATGAACTTCAGGTTCAGTGTTTATGTTGTTAGCTCCTCGTTAGAAATCAATATTGGTTAGGTCTTCTACATAATAATAGGCAGCTGGTTCCAGCCCAGATGATAATATAAGGCTCTAACGGCTGCTTATGCGTAGAGTTGTGCATATCTAGGCCAAACTGTAAATTATCAGTGTCTGGGTCAGTACTATTATTCTACTGTATTTTGTACTCAGCTCGGCCTTGCCGTCTAATGCACGTACATGCACTGTACATGCACTGTACAAATATTACAACGGAGATTCTGCAAGTAGGTCGCACTCCTTTCAAAATACATTGCTAGTATAGATAATAATTACATGCATTAATGCAATGAAGAACATTAATTTCTGAGCTGCATATGACCTCCATACTTCATGAGTCATTTGCACAATGGATGGGCAGTAATGCATTTTCAAACTGCATCCGATTTTGCTTTTTTTAAACTTAAGTGTACAGAGCGTAGTACCCTAAAGTCGTTTCAATTCTTGTCGGTGATTTCGCAATACTGATGTTTCAGATGATAGCCTAAGTTCCGTGTCGCTTTGAAGGTCAGAGTGCAGAAGCAACTGTCAAAGCCTATTTTCAAAAAAAATTGTATCGCCATTATTGCCATTTCCTTTCTAATTTACACTGATGAGGAAATTAAAATGTGATATGAAATTATTCCCATATTTGTGGCAAAATGGCCAATTGCGCTTCTACCATTCAAAATATGAGATGAGTGGCGTACCTTTTTCGACAGACACGTAATGGACACGCTAAATAAAATACAGTCCATTCTGATCAAAGGTTTGGCTTTTATAAATACGGCATATAATGTTTACAATGTCATTACCCTACAGTCCCTTCATTACTGCAGTAATGAAGGCGGGTTTTACTGTCACCTTTTTTTATGACGCATGTCAGGTCACTTTCAGCAAGGGTATAGGGTGAACCAAAGTGCTGTAATGAGATACCGCTACATCTAGTACCTTTCAACTTTTGTAATGCGATATGCCCACCCAGCCCAGCATTATTTTTGAAGCACCTCAGGGTTAGCTGACCCTTCCAAAATTTTAACGCAGCTCTTTTTCACACACTATACACAGGAAGGCAGGAAATGTGAGCAATATATAGATTCTGCTATTCTTTTTGCTTTTTCTATTATTTTTTTTGTCAAATAAAACCCAGCACCCTCCAACTCAATATGTCAGATTTATTGGAAAATGTGGTGAGTCAAGAGGGTGGTGAAACGTGTGTGCAACACAGTCACGTGTGCATATATTTGCATGAATATTATAGCTTCCAGGTCCTTTGGAAACAGGCCGAAAAGTTTCACATTTTAGTCTACTTTGCATACCACGACCGCGCAGTTCCGACATTGTACAAATGCTGCGGTTTCCGCAAAAAAGATTGCCTTTTCCCCCTTCCCTCTAGTTTCACTCCGATATACTCCGTTCTGTTGATTTGAGTTGCGCCAACTGCGTGTCCAATGACTCTACTGGAAAAGGACATATTTTGCAGGATAAAGTTCCTGAAAAGACCTGGACATATTCTTCAGATGTTTAGACTTTCATTTGAGATTCGGTCCAAAGATGCTGAAAAGAGCATGTTTTTGCTTTAGGTGTATTCATCCCCTTTCTTCGCATACACTTGAAAAGGAGGATTCTTTGACAAGCTTTATAGCCCCAGAGGCTTATTAAATTGGGCCCCAATTTTCGGAACAGGATTATTGTATACAAACATGGGTAGCTTTCCGAATGGGGAGACGTAGCGAGATGATTTTATTATGTGGTTTTGGGCACACCTGGTCGTGTCGATAAAAGGGACCAGGGGAATCCCCGCAACTCAAACAGCAGAAGACAAATGGAACTTATTTGCTTTCCAAGTCCCCCCCGCAAGGCGTCGATTTGTTTTCGTTCGTGAAAAAGACTCGAGGTTTTCTTACCGCCTTGTTAATTGAGCCTGTACCTATGGCACTCTGAAATCCTGCAAATGTGCACATCAGGAAGCGTAATCAACAGCAAGTAGCGGTTTTCGATGCTTGTTTTAGTGCGAAAACTAACCCTTTAGCAGCTGCAATAGGTTTTGTGCGAAAAGGCAAGGAGAAGAGCTGTAAATGCCGGGGGTTAGAAGTCCCTCGAGGCGCCACTTGGCCTAATCCGCACTTCTTATTGCCACATTTCCTTCAAGGAGCCGGAAGCCTCCAGACAATGTGATTATATCGCCCTCTTGGCCCAGGGAAAATCGGGGAATTATTGCCCCACCCTAACAATGCCACAGAATAAGCTTGTGAAACGAAATACCGCCGGGATGATAATTCAACAGGAATAATTTATCATAAAGGAGCGCACACAAAACAGTACAGGCCGCATATAAAACCTTTTTAATCAAGGTGACGTGTAATCTGAGGGCATTAAAATGTACAGCTCTAATCAGGTTCTAGTGCAAGCAATGTTTTAAAGTGTTCGTATAAAAGATAATCTCAGTTCTTGTAGTTGCCGCTACATAAATTTTGGCAAGCCAGGTCCTGACCAATAAGGGGGGCAATAATTACCTTCCATATAGGTTGGAACCGACTTGTGAAATTGAACTCTTCGGTTCTATACCCGGGGATTATCCACCACGCATCACAGGTTGCCAAACAATTGCGGGTGGATTTAAAGGGACTTTTTGTGCCTTTCAAAGGCTCGCGTAACACGCCATCCGCCTGTCAAAGGCTAGCTTAGTTTGATCAGTAACATGAGGAAAATTCCGGGGGAATCCCCTTTATGACCACCAGAGAACTCATGCGGCAGCAGTGCAAACTTCTGATAATGTTTGCCTATTATGATATTTACGATCCTTGCAGACGGGACGTTCCAATAAAACTTTCCCATAGCTATATACATCCCTCAATAAATTTGGGCTCGTTTAATACGTCATTAATTTGATTCCCATTCCCCTGGCTGATGGGTCGCAATTATAAACCTTGCCATATATATACGGTGCTGCCTAATGATATTTGTGTCCACAAAAAAATGGCGAAATAACACCATTCATCATTCATTCATTTCGTCGCGGCATAGGTAGTTGCAAATTAAGCCTTCAACTTTTCTGAGCGTCTGGTAAACATTCGAGTTGAAAATTTCTGCATTTTCCAGCTAGCAGAGTCGCATAGCAGGGCTCCAGAGCCCTGGAAAATGTCGCCGCATGTTGTATAAAGAGTTATAGCCGCGGGGCAGTAATAACGTGGACGAAAAGGGAAAATGGGAGAAATGTGAGAAATGGACGCCATAAAAGTCGGACGGATACAACTTTTTCCCTACAAGTGCTTTGCAGGACGGAAAAGAGCTTTCACCCGTGTTATTAGCTCGAAATCAGCACTACTTGCATCGTGATAAATATCCTCCAGTCGACGTTGAGAAAAGGACGAAAAATGGCCAAGTGAGACAGCTCACAAAAGGAGCAACAATGTGACACCAACGCCAACGGCACAAAAAAAAATCGCCTCCGTCTGCCCGAATTCTCTGATAGCTTTTAATAGCACGTGAATGCGGTACACATTTCCTACTTTTATCACACAGCTTCGGCCCGTTTACTGTCCGCCGAAAAAGCTCCTAAAGATTTATCCCGACCGTCCTCCCCTGCAATGACTTCTAATTGACAAAAATAATAAAATTGCAACGGGTGCTAAAAATGTCGTTCCAGGCACCGAAACCGGTTGGTTTCTATCGGCACTTACTTGATGAGAATCGCCATCGTCTCAACGTTCAGCTTACCTGCAAGAAAAGAAAGAATAGGTTAGAACTCATGCTATATAATCATGTATCAGAGATATATTATTATGGAGCCGTTACGCGATCAACACAACAATGCCCTTTAAAGAGTCTAACGAGCATTATCAGTCCGGGCTCATCCAGCTGGAGAGAGAGTCATTTCAGCATCAAATTCTATTGCCGTGCCGGAACAAATTTAGATAACGTAACGACAAAAGAGTACGGTAGCAGACGTTTAATGATTCATTCCGGCCGCTAATTGGCTCATACTCGAAAACATCTGAATGCCTCCCTCCAAATAGACGCTCAAATTCTCATTACCAAAAGCATGGGTTGGCTATTAAACAAAACGTGACGCTGCCAGCAGCATCGCTGCGGTGTGAAGCTCATATAGCAGGAACCCCCCCACTCTCATTTTATAAGCAGATAATTATTGGCACAATTAATTTGCTGTAATGCCGCGTCACTTGATTTACAAATTGAACGCCCCCATTTGACAACCAGTAATCGACCGGACGCACTTAATAATTAAAATATTGGCCATAAGGTAAAAGCTTCAGATCATAGCAGTGGCGTCTAAAATATTTTGCAGTGCTAATGTAATCTAGCAGTTTTTTATCACTAGTGCGCACGTTGTTGAACATGTCATCAGCATTTATCCTGGGCCAGTATCATACTTGACACGTTGGGAGAGCAGGTCCAATTAAAAGGGATTTTTTTCGGACATTACGCTGGGAAAATCTGGCCCAAGTGCACTACCGGTACGAACATTGTAACGCAAAAAAAAATATCAATTTACATCCGTCAGCGTCCGTCGTCGTGTTTTAAAAAAGGTCACTTTTTGGTTGCAGCAATGCGTTACAATACTCATTTTTGCGAACAAAAGCTGCAGTCATTTGTGTACGGCCGCCTTAGGTGCTGATCATCACTCACTTTTGCGTGACTTGCCACAATAAGTCCGAAACAAATTACTGAAGCGCTGATTTCTCTTGCTCGCGGATTCCGGCTAGCTCGCGCTTGCTTAAAAAAACTGCGAGTTTTTTTAGAGCGGTTTGTAAGCGAGAAAAGACATGGAGTCGGCCACTAATTTGCACCCTAATGGCTGTAGAAACTGATCCGATTGACAGGTTTCATCCCATCAACCAGCCTGGTCCCGCCTTCACAGATGGTTGTCTCATCTCATGATTCACAACCTTATGACTTGAATTGCCACACTGTGATTTGGAGTCCCTTTAAAAAATATTTCTGAATGGTTCGTCAAGTAAAGAGTAGCCTAACACATTTTGGCCACTGGTCAGCTTCCCCCCTAATCTCCCTCCCCCACCTCCAGAGCTGACCACATTATCAAGCCCGCCAATCCCACCACATACACCACCAAACATATTCCCATACACATCGATAATAGCTTGGGTGATATTGTGCCAGTTGGGTGGGCTCTGCCGCAAAATCCGGGGCACCATTAAAGCGGCGATGGTATCCAGTGGACCGAAAAACCTACCCATGGGACCCAGGGAAACACACACACATAAAGCTGTGTATTCGGTTCTGGTAAGAAAAAGGAGTAATAACATCTTCCGCCTGATTATCCGGAGTAGAGTGGATTAAATCCAGTTGGGCGACGGGGAAAAATGAAACGCAAGATGCAATTAGGGGAGGGTTGGAAGGTTGTTGGGGGAGGGAGGGGGGAGGTAGAAGAATATAAGGGACCTAGAGACTTCGGGAGTCCCAAAGCCACTTTTGTTGGGACTGCTGCTGTTTACTCTGATTCGAGTGGGAGATTTGGAAAAAAGGCTGGTCAAGTCCCTTGGGGGTGACCCATTGATTGGCCCAATATCAGTTCGTGTGTTGGGGGTGGGGGGCAAAGGGACGGGGGGTCAGGTCATTGATCTGGGAGATGTGGGGTTGGATTATATGAGCAACTGTCATAACATAGGGTGAGGCAACGCTGGATTGAACAGTATTGGAATATTGTCTGCTTATTTGGAGTACTAACAGACCTTAATAGCAAATTGGCCATGGAACATTTAATTTAATAATAGTGTGTTGCGAAATGGCTGGTTGCACTATTTTGCGCGTTAATAATTCAGCAGGTTTATCTGAAAATATTAAGGCATGAATGGGCTTGGAACAATTAATGCATTAGCAGCTAATATTTTTACAATTGAAAAGTAACTGGTTAGAAATCAGCTGACGTGGAACACACTGATTAATGCAAAGGTCGGTTAATAATTACGAGAACAACGCATTAATTTTAAATGCAAGCAACCGGGATCGAACTAACAACTGGTGGTAACCGATACGATTACTTGACCGACCGAGCAAGTTGGCAATCAATAAACAATGCAATGTTGCCTCACTATATACACCCCCATCAGGCGAATATTTGCTCCAAAATTCATCAGTATGGAAACTTGACCAGTGTTTCCATCAATCTCCTCAATTCAATATGTATCACGCTAATGAACCTGTGTGTAGTTATTAAATTGCATACCGTTCTGTAACTACCCCAATTAAAATTCCAATGTTGAGCCTAATGAAGTACGAATATTATTCATTCATTTTTCCCAAGCTATGAAACCAGGACCATTCCGCCTCGAGCTGCCCTCACCAAAAAAAAGTTCCGGACTCAAATTTTTTGGGGAACACCCGGAATAATAATAAAAAAAGTTGGTACCTTCCCCCTTTTGCTTTACCCGCTAATGTGTAACCAGTCTGCCGTTATACCCGCCGATTTTGAAGCCCGCACCCAGCAGCTCGCCACAAAACTTAATTAGCTTGCAAGTTGGGCCAGGATGGACAGAGACCAAGTGTGTACATTGCTGCCGTGGGAAAGCCAGCTCCCGGGGCTGTTGTTTTAAATTAACATCCATGGCTCAGGTTGGCCCGAGAGACACGGCCTTCAGCTAATGACAAACGTGTGCAGTATAATTTTCCTCCCAGCAGTTATCACGAATTAAAACTGTTTCTTACACTGGCACAAAATAGGATCATTCAGCAGGACGTATCGAGCAAAATAATTGAAACTGGGAAGTTTTAGTGCCTAATTGGATCCTAACTTGTAGTGGTTAGGGAAAACCGAGTTTTAAACCCGGAGATTTAAGTGCAGGGGGGCCATTATGCATTGACTTAGCATATTTCATAAGAGCAATGGGAGCAAAACACCGGGGCTCCTCCCGAACGAGATTTTAAGTCCTGCTCGCAAATCCGGTTTTTGCAAAAAGGAGGAGCTGAGGGAGGATTTTCACTGCGCACTTCTTCCTGCCCAAATCCTGCAATCCAGTGGAGAGCAATAAAAAGAGGGGGGAGGAAATAGCATAAAGAAACGTTTTACAGCCGAATTAATCACGAAGACTGCAGGGCTCATTAAGTAGCAGAAGCCTATTGCCTGTAGGAACAAACCATAATCTCAGTATACCTACTGGAAAGTTAGTCAGGTGAAGTGATGGTTACTAGTTACACGTTGTGCGCACTTTTTCAATAAATTCAGAGGTGTGAGGATTAATGGAGGTAAGACTAAGGTTACTGTGTCACAGAGCAGGTGTCTCCTTGCGCATTGCAGATACTGTGCGAAAAGCATTTGTTAAACTATTTTTTATAGACATACAGTGTAGGTACATTTAGAAAGAAAATGTGGCAGATAATTACTTTTCCAAGGAACAGAACTTGTCTACAGTCTACAGTGTAGCTGTATAGCTAGTAATTATTGTTGTGTAAGAACCATGACTATGATAATTTACCCTTTTTGCATTGAGTAACAGCAACTGTATGAACTAACTGCAGGCCAGATGTACAGTACAAGCAGCTCCTCCAACTCTGCATAATTTGAAACACACCAAGATGGGTATAAAAAACTAGGTAAGGTATATATAGAGCAAAAACATAGCACATAATAGCATCTTTTTACCGCAGCCTGCAGCAAATGGGCTATTTTATAGCGGAGGCAAAACATTAGTCTCCACAAATATAGGCGCCTGGGCAATTAGGTACAATTAAAGAGACAAGTGTGCCCTGGCACAATTCGGCCAACAAGCAGACATGTTTCTCCCTGTTATTAGGCCGCCTACCAATTAAACGCACTAAAGTAGGCCCCGCACGGAAAAGTACAGAATGTGCAGATGTGAATTATTTCTGCTCCGCGTCGCATCTGCAGTATCGAGGGGGGGAAAGTGGTGCCCAAAATCTGCTGTTTACCCCACTAATCAGGCTCCGGATATCGAACGATCGAGGGTTATATAGGAGTAGGGGAGAGATTGGATAGAGAGAGAGAGAGAGAGAGGCTGCAGCACCAGCATAATGTGGTCTGGCGCAGGGGCAGAAGAGGGGCAATTGGCAATTGGCAAGATGTGTTTAATGTTCCATTCGAGCGTGCCTCTCTATACCCCTAGCGTTAAGAATAATTAGACATCATGTGACGTGGTGGTATGTTGTCCACTCTGGCCACAGGTTATATGGGCCTGCGGTGAGCCAGATTTCCAACCCTTAACCCGCAACACATGATACGTCTGCTTTAAAAGGTAGGTGGGAAAGTTCATAGAGGATTGATAAGTACCGCGAGGTGCATTTTGCTCTAAGGGGCCTCGCAGGAGCCTTCAATTTCTTCCCGAGGTCTCCTGTGCATAATGAACGGAAAGTAATGCTCCCCATAGCTGTACTACCTTCTTAGTGTTACCTGCTGAAGGCGCCTATACCCAAAATGGAAATGTTGACTCCGACGAGACGATAAAAGGGTCGCGTGCGTTGCAAGGAAAAAGCAGGCTGTCTCATCTGGCTTCTTACGTTAGCCAAACAGAGAAATTGTGGGTACATCTAGGGTGGGCGATAAGAGCTGCGTGCTGTGTGTTGTAACTTCTACACTCAAAAAAAGGATATGGCTGTGAAAGCAAATAATTTTTATCAACCGCATTTTAGCTGTCCCAGATGCAAGTTCAGCTGGAGCAGGCATGTAGTT